>JAPYZO010002949.1:0-13634 GCA_030522905.1 Torymus flavipes | reverse complement strand
ATAGTTTGGGAAAATCTAAAAATCTTTATTAGTTTATTAATAATAGCTAGAATTTTTTTATCAAATATTATTTTATAACATTATTTTTGCTTCTTATCAAATTAAAATTACTCGAAATCACATCGCTTTAACAATTACAATAACACATCCCAACGAAATAATTCACCCCGTTAATTCCCAAAAATTCCACCACATTCAGAGTTCAACCCCATTATACCCCAACCTCTCCAACGACGATCCTTTAAAATAAATATCTCATCTCCCTAAAGCACTACACACGTACCGCACTCCATCATGCGGCACCCTCTCGAAATTAAACCACCGCAGCGTCCAAAAATCCCCCCCTGCCCCCTCTACCCACAAGCCCTTATCCCGTCCTCTCTCATTCCCTCTCTCTCTTCTCTGCACTTAGGCTAACGCTAATGGACGACATGGACGACGCGAACCGGCTACCCGAGTACATCGAGCACATGCGGCAGTTCGGTCGCGACCTCGAGCGCATGGCCGTGGAGGTGGAGTGGATCAACCACGAGGAGGAGCTATTCCAGTTCCCCAAGACCCTCTATCCGCGCATCGCCGAGCTCCGGGATGTCGCCATTCTACCGTTTTACGGTCTGCTGTTCCGAGCAAAGCAGTGGCAGAGAGACGTCGCAGTTTGGCTCGATGGACCGTTCGAGTATCTCGATGCGAGCGAGGTGGACGGCAAGACGACCGAGTACTTTCAGGATTTCTCCAAGACGAGCAAGGCGTTCAAGACCAAGATTAAGATGCAGATGGCGATGAATTATCCGTACAGGTTCGATGCACTCTCTATTAGGGGAATTAGTCGTAGAATATCGATTTCTCGGTCGAATGTGAAAATTTAACAAGTTTGATACTTGAAGTTTCGCTGGCTCAGTGGATGACCCAGATCCGTACCAGCAGCCGGCGCCTATGAAGCTCTGCTTCCAGCTACTCGAGCACGTCAAATGGTTTAAAGTAGAAACCCTCATATCCTATACGTTGGCCAGAACGTAAATAAGCAATCGACAACACTAACAGTCTAGACATCATGACTGTTTCAGCAATACGTGCCCCTGGTGCTGTGCTTCTGTAACCCAGCCTTGCGTCAACGTCACTGGGATGAGATGAGCGAGATCGCCGGCTTCGATCTCACACCCAACGCTGGCACGACGTTGCGAAAGATCATCGACATGAATCTAATGGATAAACTGGACCTGTACGTCAATTTTTCCTTATTTCTTTCGAAGCAATTGGTAGCAGAGTTATAATAATCACCTTCATCCCCTGTATCGTAACAAGATACGATCAGATAAGCGTCGGCGCGACGAAGCAGCTCGGTCTCGAGGAACTCCTTGAGAAACTGACCCTCGAGTGGGTGGACGTCTACTTTACAACGATGCCCTTCAAGGATAGCAAAGTCAACATACTCACGCAGCTTGACGATATACAGGCTCTGCTTGAGGAGCATATCGTCAAGGTGCAGGCGATGAGGGGATCGGCTTTCGTCAAACCGATCGCCGCCGAGGTCAAGGAGTTTTACGAGCTACTGCTCAGGATCCTGATGACTTTGGAAGAGTGGGCTAAGGTTTTTCATAGCACAGATCATCTTTCGGATTAGTATACTTACATCGAGTCATTATCTTATAAAGATTTCATTTATAATTTATTGCTTGGAAAGCTCCTAAAAAATTGGTTATGCCTTGCTTACTATGTCACATCAGATTTCACATGAGATTTCAAGGAAAAAAAAAACTAATAAAATAAATACCTAGACGATTCTTTATCGTATACGACAATCAATACCCTCATTCATCCTAATCCAAAATCCCGGGCCGACAGGTCCAAGTGCAATGGATGTACCTGCTGCCGATATTCTCGAGCAAGGACATCGTGGCTCAGCTCCCCGAGGAGGGCGTCATGTTCACCGAGGTGGACGGCACCTTCCGCAAGGCCATGCAGAGCGTCACCAGGGAGCCGCGCGTACGCGACACCGCAGGCTCCGTAAGCTCGCCGCTATTCTTCGATATGTATGCGTCCCAAGGTTCTCCCGCCCTCGTAAAGGCAATTTCGTATACGCGATGGGAGTTTGCCCTCGAGTTCTTTTTTGTTTAGCGGCGAAGTTTCGGGCTGAATTATTGGGTTGTTTTGGTTGTAAAGTCCGTTGAGTAATAACGTATTTTTGTAATGTAGTATACATTTTATCGATTAATTTTAAAGGACCCCTGAATGAGTTTTGTTCTGTAATAATTTATAATATAAGGGTTGAGAATTAATGAATCTTGATGTTGCTTGCTTTTACTATTTAATTATGTTTGCTGTGTTATATTGTTAACACTGTTCTCGTAAATAGAATTTTATAGTAATTTGACTTTTTATAGACGTCGTATCTCTTACTGTAATTTTTGTATATCTGTCACTATTAATTATTGTCATAATAAAATGATACCACGTTTTATAAGATTTATAGTAACGAGGTCCATGTATTTTTCTAGCCCATACATATTTTATTTAGATGATCAAAAAATTTAATTTGTCTATAATTCAAACTCTTCATCTTCAAAGTTCACCCCCTTCGCCTTAAATTTTACATTTTTACGTTCAAACCAAACCTGCGAATCCTTATCAACGCGCATCACCACCATGGAAATAAATTTTCTCCGCCCACCCAGTTAGGCCTGTACGAGGCGATGCGCGAGGCAAACGAGCTGATGGAGCGGGTGAACGACGGGGTGGCGAATTACCTGGAGAGGAAGCGCCTCTACTTTCCGCGCTTCTTCTTTCTCAGCAACGACGACATGCTCGAGATACTCTCCGAGACAAAGGACCCGCTGCGCGTTCAGCCTCATTTGAAGAAGTGCTTCGAGGGCATCGCCAAGCTCGGGTATATACGAGATGTCCCGGCATTCTCTCACTTTTCTTCTTCTCCGAAGGGAGGCCGGGGGAGAAAAATCCGCGGCAATTATTCGAATTCTTTTATCGCGGCGGTGTAGAGGGACAGGGCAAAGCCTCGTAACTACGGGGGATTGTTTTAGTACAAAAGGGTGCGGTTGAGGCATTGCGCGAATAAATTTGTCGAATGTAAACTTGAGGGGGAATAATAGCAGGGGAATTTCTTTGTGTATTTTCGTGCATATAATAACCATTATTTACGTTACTCTGGCGCTGTTGATTCTTTGGTTGACAGAGGTATATTTGGTTGACGTTTTGTTGTGAATTTCGGAGGTGACTTTTATAAATATTTAAACATTGATACAAAATTCATTACAATTTAGCGTACATTAAAAAATTTCTTAATTATATATATTTCAAAACACTTGTTAAACATTTTGAATTGTAGTTTTTAAATTTTAAAATCAAGTTAATTAAAAAATTCAACGAAAATTATTTAAAATTATAGATTCACGAAACAGTTGGACATATACTCCTTCATCAGCGACGATAAGGAGGAAATCACGTTACAAGAGCAGATATCGACCGAGGCGGCGCGCGGTTGTGTGGAAAAGTGGCTCGTTCAAGTAAATTTCTCCATATAAATTCTTAATGCCTCCACAGAGGCTGAATATGAAAAGTAACTAGCTTATATTTTACGCGGGGAAAGAGAAAAATGTTTGTGCGAAGGGAGATGCATGTGTCTCGTATTTATTCAAATTTCATGCAGAAAAATAGTGCCATGGGAGACGAGAAGAAATAATAAAAGTTACATTGCGACGCGTGAATTTACAGGTGCTCATATATATATTTCATTTTTCACGTGGCTTTTTTTATAAGTTTATTGTTGTACGGGGAGTTTCTGATGCAAGCTTTTTGATCGATAAATTTTTAAAAAACGATGCAGCACTTATTTGTAAACTTTAAAAATTGCCGTCATATTTTCGGGGCAACGGGCGTGCGATATCAAATTCTAAAAATTTCATGATGTTGCTCCGTTGCCTAGGGCTTTCCGATAAAGTAGGTGCTATCGAGATAATGTCATAAAAAGGAACTTTAACGAGCCATATCGTACAATGCACTTTTTCAGAAAAATTTCAAAGGGTTTCATGGCTTATCCAAACAGCTCGATAACTTTGTAAACGTTTATAAAACCAAATTATGTCACCCATAAATATTCTACCTGCACCAATTTTTTTTTGTAATTGTACGATTTTATTTTATTTTCTCGATTAATTTTTTTGAGATGCTTTTACTAGAATTTTTCATACTGAATACGTTTGAAATGTTTATCAAAAAGTACACTCTAACTTCCAAAATCAAAAAAGTTTTAAGATTACAAAACTAGTATCTGAATGACATTTTTTGGTAGTATATATACTTTAAAGTGCGAATTATCAAAATCTCTGGAGTAAAAATAGAAAATAAAATCGCTTCACGTTTGCATTAATATATAATAACGTACGAGCTACGTCAATTATTCAAATAACAACCCTTATAAATAAAAATATCTTATTGAACGTTAATTCAGTTGACTGTTAAATAAATTACTTCGACAAATCGATGCATTCATTAACCTCAATTCGGATAAATCCAGCTCGCCTCATTTTAAGAACCCTTCAACGACGCACTCTAATCACCTCTAAATACTCCTAAACCATTTCAATTCACAATCATTACCAAACCCAAAATACAACTTTAATCACCCAAAAAAGAGAAAAAAAACGTTTCATCCACTTTTCGCATTACCCAATCCATTTGCTCTCTCTTTCTTTCTCCTGATTACACCCTCGCAAAGTCCAGGTCGAGGAGCAGATGGTGACATCCGTGCGCCACGAGATCCTGCTGAGCTACCGCGACTACGAGGTGAACGAGCGCGTCGACTGGGTGCGCACCTGGCCCGGCATGGTTGTGCTCTGCGTCTCGCAGATATACTGGAGCATCCAGGTGCAGGCGGCACTCACGACGCACACGCAGTCCGAGATGACGAGCCTGTATCAAAAACTCCATAAGCAGATCATCGATGTTGTCAATTTGGTCAAGGGTGAGTTTTGGGGAAGGTATGGGAAAAATAATGGTAAGATGAAATTCTAAATTTTTAATTGAAAGTTCCTTGAGTGGAGATTTTTCGTCATTTAACGATTTTAATTAGCTTTGAAGTAAAATAGCTAATCTTTGGAGATTACCGTTGAGACATGATTATAAAAGATGCATTATACTATTATAATATTTATAAAGAACTCCCATATTACATTTTTTTATTTTTTATTTCTTGTGAATTATCGATTATATTCACATTATGCATTGGTCTTTTTACTGTTATTTTAACGAGGGACATAGTTTGCATTCAATCGTTCTTGGACGTAATTAATTCCACAGAGGACTCCAAAGCGTTCAGAGACATAATAGGATCTCGCTCTTATTGACCTATTTTTCTGAGGCGAATGCTTTTTGAATTTCTTCTTTTACGATTGAAAGTAATCAATTCAAATAAAAGGTTGATTTCAATAGAATCTTTAGTGACCCGGAAACTAAACATCAATGCTTTGCAGAAAGAAATAATCATAAAAGATTTTTATAAACTCTTTAGATTTTTCAATAAATTTTTTTCAGATTTTCAATTTTAATTTACATCACGCTTTTTTACAACTATAAATCCGCGCAGGTCAGCTATCAAAACAGAATCGCACGACGTTGAACGCGCTAATCACCATAGACGTGCACGCCCAGGACGTGGTAAAGTCGCTGATCGACAAGAAGATCGTAAACGAGACGGATTTTGAGTGGCTGGCGCAGCTGCGCTATTACTGGGAGGACGACGTCGTCGTGCGAATAATAAACGCCAGCGTTGCCTTTGCCTATGAGTACTTAGGCAATTGTCCGCGGCTTGTTATAACCCCGTTAACCGACAGGTTCTCTTCTCTCATTTCCCTTTCTCATTGACTCAAGATTACAGTTTATGTGTGTGTGTGGGTTCGGTTTGGATGACTGAGGAGACGTTTTATGATACGCGAATAATTTTATTTGAAATATGGTCAGTGAAACTTTTATTTATGCCTAGAATAAATTTATTCTTTATAATCTGGTGAATCTTAAATTACGCTCGCAGCGTAATTATTTGTGGTTGAATACAATATTATCGAAAAATTGATTTTTTCAACATTTTTCCTTATTCTTAACACAAAAAGTCAAGCTTTGCATATAACAATAACTTTATTGTTTGATGATAACAATGTTATTACTGGTGACCCTTTAGATGCTACCGCACGCTAATTGGCGCCTACTCTCTCCATCTTAACGGGGCTCCGGAGGGTCCCGCGGGAACAGGTAAAACCGAGACCACGAAGGACTTAGCTCGCGCCCTGGCAGTACAGTGCGTCGTATTCAATTGTTCAGAGGGCTTGGACTACAAGAACATGAGCAAGTTCTTCAAGGGTCTCGCATCTTGCGGCGCTTGGGCTTGCTTCGACGAGTTCAATAGAATAGAGCTCGAAGTGCTGTCCGTCGTTGCGCAGCAAATATTGTGTATTGTGCAGGCGGTACGGGCTAACCTTGAGACGTTCGTGTTCGAGGTAAATTTGATTTTTTTAACTTTTAAAATGATTTAATATTATGCGTCGTACCTTTTATATTTAATGTGTAACTGAAAAGCTTAAATGTAATAAATCTGCTATTTTAAGTAATATGCTTATATTAATTCATTTTCAAGGGTACTGAGCTAAAACTTAACCCAGCTGTGTATGTGTGCATCACGATGAATCCTGGCTACGCTGGCCGTTCGGAGCTTCCTGATAATTTAAAAGTCCTGTTTCGAACGGTAGCCATGATGGTACCAGACTACGCCATGATCGGAGAGATTTTTCTCTACTCTTCTGGATTCGCCGATGCTCGCATCCTCTCCGTCAAGATCGTAACAACGTACAAACTCTGTTCGGAACAACTATCGTCCCAATTTCATTATGATTACGGCATGCGAGCTGTGAAAACAGTACTCACAGCTGCGCAAAACATGAAACTACGGTTTCCCGAAGGGGATGAAACGATTCTTATGTTGCGTTCTATAGTTGATGTCAATTTGCCCAAGTTTTTGGCGCACGATGTACCGCTCTTTCAGGGAATTATCTCTGATTTGTTTCCTGGTGTAGTTTTGCCCACGCCGAGTTATGACGTTTTGCTCAAAGCGATTAAAGTCGTTGCTGAGAAAAGAAATCTTCAGACTCCGGAGGCATTTATTTTGAAGATTATTCAGACTTACGAGATGATGATTGTTAGGCATGGGTTTATGCTTGTCGGCGATCCATGTGGAGGTGATTACCATTTGAATGTAAAATTTTGTGATTGTTTGATGACACAAAATAATCTATATATTCTTTAGGAAAGACTACTGTATTGCACACTTTGGCCGACGCTTTGACTTTGATGCACGAATGGGGTGACGAAAACGGAGCAATAACTAAATTTATAACTATTAATCCGAAGTCGATCTCAATGGGACAATTATATGGGCAATTCGATCCTGTTTCATCTGAGTGGACAGACGGTGTATGTGCAGTTTCATTCCGAAGATACTGCAGTGAGGAGACACCACATAGAAAGTGGCTAATATTGGACGGACCAGTCGATGCAGTTTGGATAGAAAACTTGAATACTGTCCTAGATGACAACAAAAAGTTGTGTCTGACATCTGGAGAAGTAATGCAGATGACAAGCGTCATGTCAATGATTTTCGAAGCTATGGATCTTCAACAAGCTTCACCTGCTACAGTTTCCCGATGTGGAATGATTTATATCGAACCTCATGTTCTCGGTTGGAGACCTATTGTCAAATCCTGGGTAAACAGAGCTAATCCAAAGTGGAAAAATAATCATGAAGACACGATAAATCTATTGATAGAGTGGCTTTTTGAAATTTCTTTAGAATTCACAAGGAGGAGATGCACAATGACCTTGCATGCTGGCCAAATCAATCAAATCATGTCAACAATGAATTTGATCGATATGTTAATGGATGACGCTATCGCAGATAACGAAGGTACTGAAATCAATCAGTATATCGACTTTTGGTTGCAGGCTGCGTTTTTGACAGGCATAGTTTGGGGTGTAGGAGGAACGTTAGATCTTGATTCCAGAGAAAGATTTAATGAATTCCTCTTGAAAATATGGAAAGATGAAAATCCTGACTACCCAGTACCAGCGGATATGACTGATACAATTCCTGTACCTAACGATGGTCTAATTCATGATAACTTTTACATTTACAAGGGTAAAGGTACTTGGAAATATTTTGGCGATATTGTTAAAACAGAACCACTAGTGGAAACTGCTAGTATAGGACAAATGCTAGTTCCTACCATCGATACTATAAAATATCAACATCTCTTCTTACGCCACATTAGACATAAAAAGCGATTTCTGCTTTTCGGTAAAACAGGAACTGGAAAAAGCGTTTATATCCAAGACATGATGATGAAGAAATTGGGCACTGATGACTACTTACCAAATTTCATAACATTCACAGCAAGGACAACAGCTGCGCAGACTCAGGATCTTGTTATATCGAAATTATTTAAAAGAAGAAAGGGTCACTATGGTCCTATGGGAGGTGCACAGTGTGTTTGTTTTATCGATGACGTAAATATGCCTGCTAAAGAAGTTTACGGAGCTCAACCTGCTATCGAGCTACTGCGCCAGTTCTTTGACCATGAGCTTTGGTACGATTTAAAAGAACCGGAAGTAGTTAGAATATATGATACGATGTTTATTTGTGCAATGGCACCACCAGGAGGTAGTAGACAGGAAATTTATCCGAGATTTGTGAGACACTTTAATCTTTACGAAATTAGTGAATTCTCGAACGAGAGTATATTCCGTATTTTTACTAACGTTGCGCTTGTTGGTTTGAAGAGACGAGGATTTGCGTCAGACGTTAATGCGACGATTAATAATATTGTAAACGCAACAATGGTTGTTTTCGAAGGAGCGAGAGCTGAGCTTCGACCTACACCAGCAAAATCACATTATCTTTTTAATCTTCGTGACTTTGCCCGTGTGATAACCGGCTGTGCTATGATTAGAAGAGAGTCTGTAGAAGGCAAAGAAAAATTCGTTCGCCTTTGGACTCATGAAATTCTGCGCGTTTTTGGAGATCGATTGATTGAGGCATCGGATACTAAATGGCTTTTTAGTCGAATAAAAGAGACTGTTGACAAAACGCTGAGAGAAAATTTTGAAAATATTTTCAGTGATTTGCCAAAGTATGATGGAAAGTTAACGGAAGATAGCCTTCAACATTTGATTTTTGGAAATTTCATGGATATAGATGCACTTGGCGACGACAGAAAGTATGACGAAGTTACCTCGATCACAGAATATCGAGAAGTGGCCAGACTTTGTTTAGAGGAGTACAACACAACTCATAAAAGTAAAATGGACATTGTTCTTTTTCGGTATGCCCTCGAGCATCTTGCTAGAATATGCAGAATTTTAGCTACTCCATCTGGAAGTTTACTGATGGTTGGAGTAGGTGGATCCGGAAGACAGTCGTTAACTAAACTTGCAGCAGGTATGTCACAATATGGATTGTTCCAGCCTGAGATCGGTAGTACTTATGGAATGAATGAATGGAGGGATGACATAAGAAAAGTTCTAAAAGTTGCTGGAGGCGGAAAAGACATAGTATTCTTATTCACTGAAGGACAGATCAAGGAAGAGGCCTTCCTGGGTGACATCGATGGTCTTTTAAATTCTGGCGAAGTACCGAATTTGTTTAACGTTGAAGAGAAACAGGAAATTGTTGAGATGACAAGATTAGATGCTCAAGGAGGCAATCGAAACTTGGACATCTCTGTACTCTCTATACTAAGCTTCTTCGTCAATCGCTGCAAGGAAAAGCTGCACATTATGCTGTGCTTCAGTCCAATCGGAGAGTCCTTCCGCACACGCTTGAGAATGTACCCAAGTCTCGTGAATTGTTGTACTATCGATTGGTTTCAAGTATGGCCGGAGGAGGCATTGGAGCAAGTGGCTCTCCGCAGCACAACTGACATTAACGTGCGGGATGACGTTAAAGTGAACTCTGTAATTGCTTGCAAGTACTTCCATACTTGCGCCAAGGACACAAGCCAGAGGTTCTACGAAACAACTGGGCGAAAAACTTACGTGACCTCGGCGGCGTTTCTGGATCTCATCAGAGCTTTTGGGGTGCTTATGAAAGAAAAACAAGACGATACAATATTACAAAGGTAGTTTTTCATTAAAATAATATAACTTTAAAGTTCGAACAATAAAATTCTTCTTTTCTTTTCAGAGATCGTTACATTGGTGGACTTGAAAAGCTTGAGTTCGCTGCTGAGCAAGTCTCACAGATGAAAATTACTCTCATAACTCTCCAGCCAGAACTTGAAAAATCGGCAAAACTGACGGCAGAAACGATGAAACAAATCGAGAGCGAGAATATATCTGTCGAACAGGCAACGCAAATAGTGAGAAAAGAGGAAGACGCTGCTAACGAGCAAGCAAAAATTGCTGGAGCATTGAAAGCGGAGTGTGAAGCTGATTTGGCAGAAGCTTTGCCCGTATTGGCTGAAGCTCTAGGTAATACTATTTATCATACACTCTTCAGAAGATTTTAAGATAACATTACTTATTTTCTAGCCGCCTTAAATATCCTGAAACCCTCCGATATAACTCTGGTAAAATCCATGAAAAATCCACCGGAGGGCGTAAAACTGGTGATGGCGGCCGTATGTGTGATGGTGAACGTACCACCGGACCGCGTCAACGATCCCACGACCGGTGGGAAAATTCTGGACTATTGGGGCCCGAGTAAGCGACTACTCAGCGACATGAAGTTCCTCGATAATCTTCGCGACTACGACAAGGATAATATTCCCGTCTCCACGATGCAGGTGCGCCTAGCTAATTTCCCTTTATTGACTTTCTTTGGATATTAATTAAGTAATATAAGTTTGGGCGGATGTTTTATCGGAAGCACCACTTTGGCTAATTTCGAATTTTCGAAGTTCTCTAATTGAATTGGGGAGACGAGCAGAGTTGGCTTATTGAATTAAGGTCGATAAAACTAGTATGATTCGTATTATGAGCTGAATATATAGCTTTATAATTTTAGTTGAAAGTAGGTGATGAAGTTTCATGATTTTACTATTATTAGAATGTAAAACATTGCCATTCTTTAAATGTCATGTGTTTCTTGTGTTTACTGTTAATGCAACTGTTATCATTCTAATTATGTATGATTTGATAACGATGAAAAATTTTTGGTAGTTTTTTGAAAGCGTTTAAACATACAGATGTATGAAACATACATGTACTTTGAACTTTTAATTATATATTCTATTGTGTTGCCACTCGAAACTTTCTTGAAGGTATTCTACAAGGAAGTAAACGGTTATCAAATAATTTTTTTTTAATTCATGGTTAATTTTCGTCATTTTTCAAATGCAAAACTTTTCCTCACCTCTCTCGACTCCCTCCAGACAATTCAAAAGGTCTACATGACGGACACAAACTTCGAGCCGAACAAAGTGGCGAAGGCATCGCAGGCCGCGGAGGGCCTGTGCAAGTGGGTGCGCGCGATGGTGCTGTACGACCGCGTGATAAAAATCGTCGCGCCTAAGAAGGCGAAGCTCGAGGAGGCCGAGCGCCAGTACGAGGCAACCATGAGCTTCCTGAACGAGCGTCGGGCGATGCTCACCGAGCTGAACGACAAGCTCGAGCGGCTGAACGAGCAGCTCGAGGAGACGCTCGAGAGGAAGATCGATCTCGAGGGCCAGGTGACGCTCTGCAGCAGGAAACTCGTGCGCGCTGAGAAGCTGATAAGGTAAAGGTCGCTTCGCGCTGGTCTTTAATTTCGTTAAAGGGGAGAGAGGCGCGGGAACTCAATAGAGCTGCGTTTTTTTTTAGTTAGAAAATTCAAAGTTTAAGGCTCCAGCTCGTTTGATGTTGTCATTAGCGAGGTTTTAATTAAGGATAATTAAGTGCTTTTACGGTTTCGTAAATAATGATTTTCGTTAATAATTTTATGAAGTTGAATTAATTAATGTGGGAATTAATTACATTTATGTAGGTCGACAGATTTTAATATTTTGAATTATAAAACACTAAAACTTCGATTTATTTAGCTACTTTTATTAAATTACTTTTCTTCGAAGTAGCTATTTGAAGTTTTAGCATTTTTTACGATACTTTGAGTTTCTATTTAATTTGTTAGTGCGCTGTATAGCCATATTAATTCACGTGCACTTTTTAAAATTTTTCTTCGATTAAAGAATTTATGAACTTTTTATTTCCTATTATACCAAAAATTGAAAGACTCAAAGAGAGCCAAATAACTATAAATGAAGATAATGAAATTAACGTCCACGGTCTACTAGGCTTGTTTAAGTAATTTTAACCTATTGCAGTTATTGTTATTTTTTTAGCTTCGCTTACGCATAACAAAAAAAAATAATTGACAAACATTGCAGAAACTAACTCTCGCTTTCCAATACAGTGGCCTTGGCGGTGAAAAAAGCCGTTGGACCGAATGCGCAGCGAACCTGCAGCTAGCCTACGAGTCCCTTCCTGGCGATATACTCATATCCTGCAGCATGATTGCCTACCTCGGTCCCTACACCAGCCCGTACCGCCTCGAGAGCATCTCCAAGTGGACCTCCTACGTGCACGACCTCGACATACCGCACTCGCAGAATTACAGCTTCGTCGGGGTCCTTGGCACCGAGATAAAGATAAACTCGTGGCACATCTTCGGCCTCCCGCGCGACTCCTTCTCCACGGAGAACGCCATCATCATGGACAATACGAAGCGCTGGAGTCTGTTCATCGATCCGCAGAGCCAGGCTAACAAGTGGATCCGGAGCATGGAGAAGACGAGCGAGCTCGAGATTGTCAAGCTCACCGATGGCAATTACATGGGCATCGTCGAACGGTGCATTGAATTCGGTGAGGGGGATAAGAGTTTTTCGGAGGCAGTCGAAGGGGAGAAGAGAGAGTGAATGCTGAAAAGGACGGGGCTTTTGTGAAGGGATGTCGCGGTGCATACGTATGCTTTTGATAACTGGTTTTTTTTCTTTACGGCGGAAGGTTGTGGATAATTGGGAGAGGATATTGTATGCTCGGCCTTTAAAAAGATGCTCTGTAGTATATATGTTTAATAGGATTCGATGTCTACATTGCAGATTGAATTAAACAGACCTATGTAATTTAATTTGAAAATTATTCAATTGAATTATTAATTATTGATAATACGTAGTTTGAAATTAAAAATAGATGAGTGAGTTTTTATTCAGTTAAACAAAATTTTTTTGAACGTTGGTTGTAGGTAAGCCAGTTTTGATAGAAAACGTGGGAGAAGAATTAGACGCGCCGCTGGATCCAATTTTAGCGAAGAACGTGTACAAAGTGGCTGGCATCTGGTACATTACGCTGGGCGAAAAGTCCGTTGAATACGACCATCGCTTCAAGTTGTACATAACAACGAAACTTCGAAACCCTCATTATTTACCCGAAGTATTCAACAAGGTGACGTTGATTAATTTCGCTCTCACCATTGAAGGCTTAGAGGATCAACTTCTAGGCATTGTCGTGGCTAAAGAGCGCCCAGATTTGCAGGAGAAACGCGAATATTTGATTGTACAAGGCGCAACTAACAAAAAAGCGCTGAAACAGGTATGACAGAAAAAATT
>JAPYZO010002948.1:0-13634 GCA_030522905.1 Torymus flavipes | reverse complement strand
CCTCTGTATATATATATATATATATATATATATATATATATATATATATATATATATATATATACACCGAAATAAAATTTGCAATTTTATTTTCCTTCGGTCTTTAAAGCGGAGTGGCAGTAATGTTTCGTAAAAAAAAAAAAAAAAAAAAAAAACGATAGAATCGCATAATAAAAGATCATTGGAAAACGTAAAGTTTATTGCGCCCGTATCTTGGCGAAAAAGTTGCTCTGATACACAAAGGCACTTTGGAACTTTGTTGCCCGTATGATGAAGTGAACATTTTCCGATGAACTTGTTTTTCTCATTTTGTTTTTCTTTTTTTTTTTCAAAGTCGACTTTCTTTCTCTCCGGCAAAAAGGCGTATTCTCTTTAGCGGGACACGAGAAACGTTCAATTCTAAAATGAACTTATATACACTGTGCTCAACGAGAAGATTAACCAAAGAAAAGAAATGCAACAAATTCGATACTATACGTTATAAAGCGTAAACACGTTTATATGAAACTAATAACGGCTGAGGTGTATTTGAGACTCAATATTTATCTATTGAAATGCCCGCGGGTGTATTGAGGTTCACCGATGTACAATCCCCATTCAACAATCGTACTTTATTCCGCAAACACGTGACGCTGCCACCAACAATTATACGATATATCCATATACCCATACGTATATATATATAACCTTGTAAAAAAAGAGCAAAAGTACACATGACAATGTTCGAAATCAGGCGCGTTTTCCTAGAACAGCCGAAACGAGCTGCCGTTCAAAGCATCACGCCTACGCGGCGTGAGTGCGATAACGCGCCGCTTCGCTTATGTTTACCCGAAAGAAGAAGAGAAAAAAAATCGCAGACACGCTCTGTCTCTCGCTCTCAATGAAGCGGGAAGTTTTCTTCGGGTGATAAATCTCGGCGGTAAAATAAATCAAGCGTCCAGCCGCCCTCCCCGAAAAACTCAAAATCTACTCGCGCGCGCGCATTCCGATCGCTACATTTCACAGGCTCTCGCACGCGCGTATGTATACATACGTGTGTGATGTAAATTATATATAGGTACGCGCGAGCGGTGGAAGAAAGAGAGAGGGAAGAAAAAAATCGCCCGATGTATATGAAATGGGATGCGCGCGTGGGTCTCGAGTGATTAATAACCGCTCTGGGCAGGTAATGTTGCGATTTATGGACTTTTGGATTGCCGTAAAAGTGTACTGTAAAAATGACGTATTTATTAGCGAGTGATTAATTCAGTGCGCGTATATGAGAGGTCGCAGGTAATGGCGAGGATGTTTCCTTTCTTCATTAAATATTTAGAGGGTGTATACACGCAAGGCATGTGAGGGCGTAGAACTGTAAGGAGAAAGTATATAAGATGTTACTCGGCGAGTTTAACAAACTTGAGCGTCGCAAAATTAATGAGCGAGTGTATTATACGGACCTTTTTACAGGCAAAAGGGTATGTAAGTATTATAAAATGTTTGTGGTCACTTTCTCCTCTCGGTCGCAAGGGACGGAAAAAGTTTCTTACGTCGCGCGAGCGCTTTTTATGCCCTATAATACCGCGCCACGCGTAACTTTCGAAGAGAGCGATAATATTTACTCCCGGTAGGCATATTGTTTTATCAATAAGTTTTTCGCGTTTACCAGCTTCGCCGAGGCTAACCATCTCACAGAGCGCTAACTATGTACGTACAAACAGTGACAAAAACGTTTCTTCCCGTACCTTGCGGGCCAAAAAAATTTCATTTTCAAGCTGCTGTGTTGCTTCTTTGACATTTCAGGCGACGGTATAATACATTTAGTTTTTCCAGGGCTATAAAAGCCGAAAGAAAAAAACATGCCGTTGGGTAAACACACAGAGCGTCCCTTTATCTTTGCGCGAGTATGCGGGGGATTAGTTCGGCTTAGCGTATATATAAGGGAAAAAGTTCTCTTGTGGGCGCGTCGTCGTCTTGCGGAGAGTGCATAGCGTGAGACATCTAATCTCGAGGGACGATGGGCGGGTAAATTTTTGGAGCAACAGCGAGTGACGAGAGACGGCTCGAGGCGAAGACAGTTCTATGGCTGTGGGTGGAAGTGCTATACTTGAAGTGGAATCTTGTTCTGCGTTGATTACAAAATTTTTCAATGTTTAGATTAAAGTTTTTAGTCGTAGCTTGACTTACATAAGTTAGCGATTCAATTATCCTCGTCTGTGTATAATTTTGGAGCAAATTGAGACACAGTCGACGTGCAAGATATTTATGATTATCAAGAATTAAAGGGTAACGAAATGTATAGAAATCTTTTCATAATAACGATATTACATGCCATTAGACGTTAATTAAGTATTGAATAAGCATAATTTCATTAAAAAAAAAAGCGTTTTCACTTTAGATTCATTGCACGAAATGCTTTCACCTCGAGAAAGTAATATAGAGAAGATGCACACGTATATAATAAAGCATATTATATTCGCGTTGAATGCACTTGCAATTCTTCTTTTCTTCCTCTTACCTTGCATACTACCCCTCAGCCTATTTACACAGCCACCCTCCATTACCAAAAAAGTCACCCTAAAAAAGCCTTTTATACCAAATGATTTCTCGCGCTAAGCCAACACTCGACCGCGATTTCGTTTATTACCCTGATCTCCGGAAACCTAAGACTCACGCTCACCATCTCTCGACATTCGGCACATGCATTCCTTCCTTCCCCTGCTGATAAAGCAACTTTCCTCCCCCACTCTCACGCGATAACCCTAACTCTAGCCCTCCACCTTGTCGTCTTATGCCATGTGCCACCTCCCCTCTCACGTGCGCGTATAATATAAGTACGTGTTAGACAGGCACGCGGCGGGGCCATAGGTATGCGGGCGCACAAGGATGCTGCCGCTGCTCCGAAACGAGATAAACAGGAGCAGAGAGGAAAAGAGAGAGAGAGAGAGAGAGAGAGAGAGCAAGCGGAGAAAAGGGCGAGTAGCGTTCGCGTGGCCACTTTCTCTCTCTCTCTTCCTGACTCCTCCGTCGTCTCTCTTGGGATGGGCGTAAACGCGGCGGGCGCGCACGCTAGCTCGGCGGCCACGCGCTCTCCCGCCGACGTCTCTAAATAAACAATATATATTGCGCGTGTTCTTGTCACTCCGATTAATAAAAGAGCCCGTGTATTGTACGGTACACACCCAGGAACGTCGCTGCACTGCAGTAGCAGCAGCAGCAGCCAGCAACGTGCAATATATTTTATACTTATATATTGTACGTCGGGCGCGCACGCTGCTGTTGCCGCCGACACACCGGCTCTCTCTCTCTCTCCTTCCTTCCCGTGCGGAGGAGAGGACACGACGTGCTCTCTCTTTCTCTCTCTCTCTTTTTCTCTCTTTGTCGCTTACGCACGCACACACGCAGCAGGACGCGCGCCGCTGGCTGGCTTGCTGTGTGTGCTCCGCTCCGCGGCTCTCTCACAATGGCCGACGGGAGAGAGAGAGAGAGAGAGAAAAAAAAGAGAGAAAGAGAGAGTGAGAGCGGGTGCCGACGGCGACGACGATGTATATAAATATATGCATGTGTGGGGATGTATACGTGTACACACTGTATAATACTAACCGTTCTTTCTCTTGCTCCGTCTCGCCTCGTGGGGATCCCTCGAAGGTTGCTGGCGCCTGCTGCACGCACTCCGGAGCACACTCTATCTATCTATCTATCTCTTCTCTTTTACCGCGATACAGATGAGAAACGCACACTTATACTGCCTCGAAAGCACAGTATGTATGTATATGGCTATGCCGCTCTCGCTCTTCTAGTCTCTGTAGCGCGCGCGTGGTTATAACCTCCCAGGGTGGCGGCGGCGGCAGCAGCGGCGGCTCCTCCCGTTCTTCGCTCTCTCTCTCTCTCTCTCTCTCTCTCTCTCTCTCTCACTGTAGCGTACAGGTATTCTACTCTTCTATATGCCACCCTATATACGGCGAGCGTACAACTCCTCTCTCTCTCTCTTTCGCACACGCGCGCGCGTATTATAAGCAGAGAGGGCCAACACGGAGACACGTACGCAGGCACCGGCGGAAAGGAGTGAGAGAGAAAGACGTGCGGAGCGCGCGAAGAGGGTGTATATGCGCGGGAGTGAGTGTGTGTGTGTGTATATATTATAATGGGTGCGTGTCGGCGACGGCAAGCGACTCGCGACGACGGCAATGCTTGCTCGAGCTCGGCGTAAGGCACACTGCGGCTCGACTCGGCACTCGGCACTCGGCACTGCCGTCGCGCGCGGACGGAGAGAGAGAGAGAGAGAGAGAGAGATGGTTGACGCTGTCTCTCTTTCACTCGTGCGCACGAGAGACGGGGGAGAGAGAGCGCGCGGTAGAGGAGCCTGGAAAATCAACCTGTGCCGAGTACATTCGTGTGGGTTCTCGATGGGAAAAGGAGGTTCGCCGTTTGGCGGGTAGTGGAGTCAATTTTTGGGGATGGGAATTTTTCAGGAGATGGTTAGGTATTGCATTCGGATGGTGGAAATTTAATATAGGGGCTTGGGGAGTCGTTGAATGTGAAAAAAAAAAAAAAATTGGAAAGAGGAAATTTTGTTGATGAAAATTGTTTTTTATGGTGACGGGTGGCGAAAGGTGCGCTGTTTTGTCGAAACTTTTGAAATGAATATTAGAAAAGTTTTGAACAAAAAAGTTGCTGCTGCCTAGGGACATTGACTAGTGACTTTCTCTTTCTAGGCTCATCAGACGTGGAAAGGAATGTGCGCGCGGTTATTTGAAAATAGTCAGAGATTCATAGCATTCAGTCACTTATTAAAAAGAAAATTACGAAATTAAAAGTGGAGAACATTAATGACTACTTTTTTTTCATGTTATCGTTATCTATAATTACTGAACAACTCTCGGTGTACAAAATTTGCTGAAATTCCGACATAATTTATTGCACAACCTCTCAAAGTAATCATGAATGAGAGAGATGTCCGGTCGTATTAACTACCTGCGCGTCAGCTGGCCAACGATAAACATTGACCGCTCTCGCACGATGACCTGACCCACATATATACATATACGCGTAGCACAGTTCATTATAATCTCTTCACAACGCACAATGGGCTGGCATTAGAGCAGAGTCTCTCTCCTCTCTCTCTCTCTCTCTATACAGATCACACCTCGTATGTACATCCCACGGGGATGAAATATCTTGCTATCGCGAAGATTTGCTACCCGCATGCGCAGCTGAAATTAGCCTGGTGTCTACTCCGGTAATTGTGTACGAGATTGCTTTCTTGAAAGTTATGTTCGTGTTCATTGTTTAAGGCGAAATCGGAGCCAAAATAAAATTAGCCGTGCATATTTTATATTCGTTAACTTGATTCAACTACTATAGTTTTTAAACTTATGCACAACAGCAAAAAAGTAGGATAACTTTAAAAAAATAAAAAATATATAAAAAGAAACGTAAAATTCTGTACAACGATCTCTCATCATCTATATACTTACGACACACCTTTAAATTTTTCGCAATTTTTCGAAAAGGCAATAAATCTCCCACTAAAATCCCCGTAACACCACCCTCCGAGCATCCACCATATCAAAACTCTCTGGCATCGCGGAGGAAACCCGCGGAAAGGTAATTTTCCCCGGCTTTTGCTGCCGTGTTGCCGAGAGCTCATGCTCGCGCGCGAGGTCAACGACGTGCGCGCCGGCCGCTCCGCGTACGTGCTCTAGTGTAGCGTGATGTGCACGAGGTACGGCGGAAAGCGAATAAAAAAAAAGAACAGAGAGAGAGTAAGACACGAGGGGAACAGTGAGGGGGGATCAAAGCATTACTGGCGGGCAAAAGAGGGACGATGCGTCAGGAAAGAAAGAAATAAATAACAGAGGTGAAATTGCGTTAGGATAGAGGGACCGTTGTTTTAGGATGAGAATATAGAAAAAAAGAGGCCGAAGGGGGAGGGTGTGAAAGGAACGGGGGGTCTGATGGGCGAGAGAGGTCGAGGTAAACTAATTACGAATAGTGCGAGAGTGGAGAGGTATTTTGGGTGATACATCAGATAAAATGCGTGTAAGAAAGTTGAAAATTGAATTGAGGGATCGGCGGAGAGTAAAGTTGAGGTAGAAATTACGAAAGTTAATGTGAAAGATAGTTTCGCCGAGGAAAAAATGCTGCTGTTGTGTGTGCTTGAATCACGTGCCAAAGACTAGGGGAGAGAAATTAGACCATTGGAGTAGAGGTGTTTGAGCATCTGTAGGTACTATTCGTGAATGATAAAAGCGGGAGTGACACGACCTCGGTAAGTAGTGTTTCGTTGGTAAGGTAGAGCCCGACTAGGACTGGTTCACTGCCAGTCAGCTACTCACATCTGACGGGTGGATGGGAAAGCTTCTCGAGATCTTCCAGTGGTGGGAAATTTCGAAAGCGGTTCTATGTGTATGACGGATTGAATTTGATGTTAATAATTAACTTGGTCAAATTGTGTAAGTAAAATTTTACAAAACAATTATAATGATTTTTTGTATATCTATTTTATTTTTGATATTTTTTTTATAAAAGTAGAATAAATTTTCGGTACTTTTAACGATAATGCTCCATGTACGAGATGTATAGCTGATATGTACGAGAGGCAACAATTGTGCAGTAACTTGTTGTACACTGCGAAAAAGGACATTGTTAGAAGTAAGTTTGAAATTTCATCTTTAAAAGCATTTTTCCAGAACAGTTAAGTACCATGTAAGTTTTTATAACATATCTAGTGAACGTAACTCCTTCCTTTATACAAAGTGTTGCACGTAACAATAGTTATACAGCAATTACGTAGAAGCTCATTGTTTCTGTGTTTTACATCTACATTGAACAAAAAAGAATTTGGCGAATGTGAGAATCCAATGTCACAGAGGAAGCTTAATGTTTAGATTATTCATCATAAAATTGACGTCAACTAGCAAACTTAGTTAGTTAGTCTTATACGTATTGCAGATTGTGCTGAATTTGAAAATCCTAAATCATGAACATCATATTTACGAATGCAAACTTACTGTCAAAAAATATCGAATTGCACAAATAAACTAGTTTTTAATAATTGAACGGTAGGTAAATTGTTACATATGAAAATATGATCTTTTTGATTTAAGGCTTTGAAATACAGTGCAGTCTGTAATATACATATAACTCGAACTCTTAATAATATTTTATGTCAATATTGCAGATGATGCTTGATTTTGAATTTCCATCCACATTAAAATATTATTCATGGAAATCAATGTTCTGGACAGAATACGGTAAACTGGTATATTGGAAAATATGATAATATTCTAAATTTAAAAATTCGAAATCAAGCACAATCTACAATACGGTATATCAAACAAATCAAATTCGCTATAGTTGACTTCAATTTTATACTGAATCGTCTAAATATTGCCGCCCGGTCCCCCAAACACACTAATGTGATATACCATTAAAATTTTCCATTTACTTATAAATCTATAAAACGTGCTTTAACATTCATCTCTAGAAATACACATGTACTCATCAAGTGCTCATCACATTCTTCAAACAAAGACAAATTAGTCTACAACAAGCAGCACAACATGCACACACACACACACACACCCACACACACACACACACACACACACACACACACACACACACACACACACACACACACACACACACACACACTCGAATCAGTAAAAAATCACGTCGCGATCAGCGAGTACTTACTGATTCGCAGTCGTATACGCGCGAGAGCGCTTGACCCACTTGCAACTAGTCCGCGCTCAAGAATTTTTTCAGGGAAAACCGCGCGTGCTCGCGACGCGGGGAATATTTCGCGCGCGGAAGACCACAATATGTGCGTGATGTGGAGACGTCGACGGCGACGAGATGTACACATATAATATATATACGTATAAGTATTTAAATGCGTTGCGTAACGATCGTGTGGATTTGGTCGACAATGAAAATTGGGTCGGTTAATTAAAACTTTCGAGAAAATTGTAATTAAACGACCGCTGATGTCCTAACGAAAATGTACACGGAAAATTGAAAATATGGAAGGGTTACACTAATAAGCAGCAGCGGCTGTCGGGTTTTATTATTAACGTGCGTTTGACGAGGGAAAAACTAGAGCGCTAAAATATGTTATAACGCTCGCACATACAAAGGAAATTAAATAGTACCGCACTTGTAGCTTTTCGCGCTAGGCGGCCCTTTTTCAGAGGTATAATTCACAGCAGTATATATAGTGTACTTTTGCGCACACGCACGCCTCGACGGAATTTTAAACGTTTATCTTACGCCGTTTGCGCAGCATTTCAGCGCGCGCCGGATTAACTCGGATGATGTGGAATTAGTGGAATGAAGAATTAGTCGAATATTATATGGAAAAATGCTGTACTGGAAATTTTTTTACGGTACAGTCTACGGTTTAAGGCTCAAAATGACGATCTTAATACCACAAACTGAAACTGGTTTTAATTAAACGCAGGCCACGAAGGTTCGCGAGTGAATCGAAAATGCGCGGTTCAAACGAATTCGCCAATAAAAATAAATTCCATATCGTCAATATTTATTGTTTCCGAATTTTACGCATAACATTGCAAATAGTTATAAATTTTCAGAGAGAATATTTAGTTTACTCCCAATCTATTGAATATAAAAATATGATATGATTTTAGCATATATACGTAGCGCTCCACATTTTCCGATGCTTTGTAAACGCACAGTTTTTTTATCTGCTACCGCTGCTGCGACCTGGTAAACAATATATTCCAATCAAAATAGCTGAAAATGCTCGGTTACAGCGTATTTTCTCCCATCTCTCTTTTTTCCATTGAAAAACGCTGCACGTGACATTCCTCGCCTCTATCGGATTTCTATACCCTCCATTTTGTAATTTTGTACATTATTTTGTTTGCGTGTAAAAATTCAAAAAATTCGGAAACAGGCGAACGCTGCCCGATCAAGTATAACGCGTTCTGTGTGCTGTAAACAAAAAAGCTGCATTGTTGGTTTTCATGTAAACTTTTCCCATACGCTTTACTAAAATATAGTTGTCCGCAAAGAGCTGACTCTGCTGTGGATTTTACGGGAAATTCGCACGTGTAAAACCTTGAAATTTATTTTTCAAAGTAAGCTCCCTTAAATTGTGTAACAAAATAAAAAGTCGGATTAAAAAAGGTGAAGTATAGTCATACCTGAAAAATATATAATAAATTACTTTATTGTATTTACTTTTTTCTACTTTTCTTTGTTTTCTTTGTTTTCGAAAATATTTTTCGTTCACCAGTTATCACTGTATATAGGAATTTAGTTTAACGCGATATTATTAATATCAATTAAGAGGATTACATATATCCACCGACGTTATTCTGTTTCCTCTCATTCCTTTTTGATTTTTAATTCTAGTTTATTATTCGTATACCATCCACTATTCTTCACCTACAAAGAATAAATGATTGAGAAAATTTCGCAAAAGTTGAAAAATTTGAAACCAATTCATATAACGAAAATTTGGATGTAGAAAACTGAATATACAATGACTCCGACATTCTCTTAGAATACATCGCAACTTTATTATCTATACTCAAAATTTTGTATAAGAATCGTAAAAATCGCCGCAACAATGTTAGCATAAAAAAAAAATTATTTCAAGATCCAAAAAAAAAAAAAATTTATATCTTTGTTTTAATCCATATTATAATTATCTCTATTTTGTCACCTACAACATATTTTACACTTTTACAAATTTTCTTGCACTCCACTTACTTCTCCTCCCTCCCTGCCCCTGTCAACATCACTCCAACTCGTTGGAAAGAAAAAGCGCATCGCTCGCTGCACGCACGCCTCGACGCATGCACGCATCACGCACATACACACACATAACAAGCGCATCCGAACTTGTGAGCGCGGGTGCGCGCGATATATCTCAAGGCCCCCAGGGAGGCATCATCGCCGAGTCAGGGGAGTGAGAAGAGAGAGAGAGAAGAGAGCAAGGACGACCTGCCGCGAGAAATCGACTCTACAGCGGCCCGGCTGATGAGATAAAGTTTGTAGGACAAGTTCCTGGACTCTAGCGTTCACGCTCACGCTCGCGCTTTACTTCAAGCCTCTCAACTGTCTCATCGCGCTGATCCGATAATGCCTACTCTCTCGGATTTTATTCTCCTCCTCCTCCTTCTTTTTTTTCCCTTTCCTTCTCACTCGTTCTCTCCTCGTTGTCGGCATTTTTCACGCTCGCATTGTAATGTGGATCAAGTGCAAGTGGTTGCGATGACGCGCAGAGAGGCTGCGGTGCGCGTGAGCGCAGTGGAACTAGAGTGGAAAGCGTCCGAAGAGTTTTGTTGAGGGTCGAGGGGTGGGGATGAGGGATTCCCTTTTTTCCAGTTTGTTTTGGATGGTGAAGGGCTAAATTTAGGCGGAGATTTGTGGTTACGATGTTTGGGTGCGGGATATATAGCAGGATATGCCGACTTGGCGCATAACCGTTCGTCATTTCGGCGGGATCGATTCGTCTTCCGGAGTTTCGGAACTGGGAAATTCGGACTGGCGTTTATATAGTTAATATTTTGATAATAGCGCAGTGCAATGCAAGCTTTCTGCGTTTCGAAATAGTATCAAACAGAAGAGAAAAATTATAAGATATTTTGTTTATTCAAATTATTGCTATTATATCGGGGCTATAAAGTCCCTGTACGATTTGCATTTTATTGTATTTGGAATTTTTAATTAAAATGGTTATTGCTATAATGTTAGAATTAAATAAATATATTTAAATAATTTGTGTTCAGTTTTGTTATGACTACAATGGTACCTAAAAAATATGAAAAAAAAATACTTCAAAACAATTTGAAATCCAAGGCTATAAGTTACAAATACAACAATAAAACAATGGTCGGTAGAGATTTACGATTCGCTGAAGCTGCGCTTAGTACTAAAACGAGCCATCACCCATAAACAATATCGAAAAGCTATAACGGAAGCAGCGATTTCATCCCCGGGGTCATCGATTACGAAGAAACGAAACAATTAACGGGACAATAAAATACGTATATATCTCCGGAGCACTGCGCACAGAGAGAAAGAGACAGAGAGAGAGAGAGATAGATCGGATACTCGCGAGCCAGCTCATCGTTGGTCTTGCACTTGAGAGACAGAGAACGAGAAAGAGAGGGACAGAGAGCGAATCGTATACGAATAATTTCCACTTTATCTGATCTAGCGCACACGAGAGTGAGACAGAGGCATTGACGTCGTCGCTTGAACTAGAGCCACATGGGATAATTAGATTGAATAACACGCAGCCACGGACGCAGCGCCAACGCCTTGTTAAATCTTTTCCAGATTTTTACAGCGTATATGTATGTGTTTGATGAAGTGTTAATTTTAATTGCGTTATAATCAGATTTACAAGCGTTTACGCAAATTATGCGCGAGGGATTATAAATTTATTTGCCGTTATTATCCGGGGCCGGTTCTGTGTGTGTATACACGCGCGGTACACGTTGTCGTGGAGCAATTATTTTAATAACGCGCTACTAATTATATACGCCTTGGGTAAATATAAGATAAATAATGGAATGTGCTGAGTGCTCGCGCAAATGCCGGCCCTCGCGTATTACACGATGATGTATGGGTTAGTTGGTATAATGCTAATTCGATTATTTCTCGTAATTGTGATCGATTTGAATGGTTAACTGATTATGCGAACTTATTCAACGATAAATATATAAGTACGTTATAGATTTAACTAAAACACTCTTTACCACTAGAGTAATACCAAACGCTTAATAATTCTAAAAAAAAAGGTAAAGCTTTACATCAAACCGTAACGCGGCGAGTTTCATTGGGCAATTACTCAGACTGTTGGATGCATAAATTTCGCGGCTTGCGTTGTTTATTTTACGCGTAAAGCGCGTGTACAATGGCGACTCTATAAACCTGCGCGCTGAGTTTAATCTCGCGAATTGTACTTCGAGAGCAATGGCAACCTTCGTTTTGTCTTCTCCGCCTTTGCGTGTAATAATTAAAATCCGAACTTCCCTTCGTGCAGCGAAAAATTACGATCAAAAGGGTATATTATTATAGCCTCGGGCGAAGTTGGCAGTTATAGCGATAATGTTATGGAAGTACTTCGGCGAAGCTACTGTTTTCTCGCCGCCGTTGTATTACTGTAATATACAAAGGAATCGCGCATGAAAAATTATAGTCCGAGGGTGTATATACGCGGACTATGCGCACGGGCCGCGCATTAAGTAAACTATACTTTATGCGCGAGTATGGATGGTGTATATAGCTGCGGCGCGCGATGTATATAGTATATAAGTTAGGTGGGATATGAATAGAAGGTAGATGGACTTAATATGGCCTCTGTGCAAATTTAATCAGACCGCAGTATAACTCATGCACTGCATGTGTGTATGTATCTGAAACTTGATCGGTATGCGATGTTCAATTACGTTATTGTCGATGATGGAGTACAGCTTATAAGGAAAATTTAAAGTGTAATGGTTTAAAAAGAGACTCGCGTTATTCACGTTATTTATTTTCATACAATTGATACACTTTTAAGTTCGTCTTTATTTTGCGCAGTTGAAAAAAAGTGCTGCAGAAACTTTTTTGTGAAGTATATACACATGCACACAAAAACGTCCTCGAAGCTCAATTTATTTCACATTAGTACACAGCGCAGTTCTTGTGTACTTTTCTTACGGCCTTTAATTACGTCCAAACACACGCTCCGGGTAAAAAACTTTTTCCCAGCCTTTTACCGCGACACGCGGCCATATAATTTAGATTTCCAAGTAAAAAAACAGTCTATATAACAACCGCAAAATCTCAACCCGATCTCACTCCGCGCGAAACTACTTCGTCCACCTCGAAATTCCATGCTGCCACACAGCAGCACTCTACACCCCCGATATAACTCAACGTCGCATGCGCACAATTACGCACACACAGCAGCTAGCGTGAAAAAAAGATTGGGGCCATAAATTTTTCCCTCGCGTGCCCAAACTCCCCACGTATATATACGTATGTATACGTGTATACATACGTACATGGATCGAACGTGGCGAATCTCGACGCCTAGTCCTCACGTTTTATTTACGACGCGACGGGGAAATTTTTTACAGCGCTCCTGGAGGAGGAGAAGGAGGAGAAAAGGTGTGTATATCGAGAAAGGAGTCGCGCGCGGTTTATGGACTGCAGCAGCGGCAGCAGATAGGCAGGAACGCGCGCAGGAGTCGATCAATTTTTCAAAGGCACGCGCGCGCACCAGTTTTATCGCTCGCTTTGGTTGTGTGCGTGCGCGTGTATGTGGCATCGAGCCGTATTGTATACGCGATCGGATGATAAATTTTTCGTTTTATTGGTGGGGGCGAGGTTGATAGGATTGTATACACGGATGGTTGGCTCGTGTTTTTGAGAGGGAAGTTGCGTGTGATTGCAGTGGACAGATATATGTTACAAGTATGCGCGAGATAGAGAGAGAAAGGAATCCTTTTGATTACAACGCTGTGCAAATATTGACTTTCAATTAAGTTATTACATCCACTGACAAGAATCCTTCCATCGATCTCACAGTCTTATAAATTAAATTAATTAATATTAATGGCAGTCAGATTGCCCTTGTTTATAATCACCCCCGTAGAATCTAAAATAAAAACTTGATTAAGCCT
>JAPYZO010002947.1:0-13635 GCA_030522905.1 Torymus flavipes | reverse complement strand
GAAGATCTAATCGTGATGTAGGCGAATTTCGAAAACGAGCTGCCGGCGCAGGCTCGATTTTCGCGTAGCTGTTTACGAAAAAGAAATTGCCGTGTCTTCGTTTTTGTTTGCTATAGTCGTCGGTTAATGATGGATTGTGTGTCCCTTTAAACAATTGGCTGGTAAATTACGAATCGATCAATTTAAGTGCCTCTGAGTTTAGATTCTATAATAGATTATTCTTGTGAATGTTTTTTTTTACATTCTTAACGATACGATCACCACACGTCTTCTAATACGATCAACTCGATAATTATAAATAATCTGCAAATATTTGTTACGAGTAGCGAAACGGTGTTTTGATGATGAAAATATGTCGCTTGCTTAAATATTAAATTACTATACCTCCGGCGCACTACTGCCATTTGCATGCGGGCGCATTCGAGCGTATCGACTAATGAGAAGACGTAATAGTTCATGTATGTTATACTTTACGATTCCTCGAAACGCGTATGTAATAAAATAGAGCTGCGCCTCGTAAACAAACGAGGCAAAATAACAGAGTTAAATTATATTAATCCAGTAAACTCGCGCTCTTGTTTGGAATTTATTTAATACCCAACATCGTTGATTCATAAATTTATCTAATTTTACCCATAGTATACGCGCACACGATACGTTTTAATAACCTCAGATTGTAAAAATTAAACATCATTATCAGACCGTGCGCGTTTCGTAAGACTTGTATACGTCAGCCGTCGATCGAGAAGCAATTATTGCACTTACGCTCTTTCTCTGTCAATCCAGCGCGAGATCTTTTCACTCCCCGTCTATCACACACTGATTCATTATCTGCTCGATCGGCGAAACAATGGCAATCGTTCATGCGCGCGCGCGTGTAATTATACGAGCGAAATGAAAAAAATTTCGCCTCGGGAAAATTGAGCAGTCGTATATTTTTCAATATCTCCAGCTTGTTACAGGTCGCGTTAATAGCTCGCCACGCGCGCGAATATTAAACTATGAAAATTCCGCTTGCGCAATGAGCCGCGCCATTGCGAAAAACACTAATGCTTAAAAGTTTCGGTTTACAATGCCGTTGATGGTAATGGGACGTTCGTAAAAAAAAAAGATAAAGCGCCCGGCGCAGAATAGCTTTATTTCGCAGGTGCCGCCATTGGGAGTAAACTAGCCATTTCAAGAAAGAAAATAGAGCAAACGGTTTGTATCGCTCACGCGGCGAACGACGAATCGATGTCTTTGTCAAATAAATCAATATTAATCGGCGCGCGGCTGTATTCGTTTATATCTTGAGCGAAGAAACGTATATATGTATATAGGTACACCGACCGCGGCGATGGCAATTTCTATAGTGCGCATACCGTATGATAATTCAATTTTCCAGCTATCAATTTCTCAAAGTTTTACTGCTGATATATCGCGAAACGTTCTCTAAAACGTAAAAAAAAAATAGGATTCTCTCCGTACAGCCAGAATAAAATTTATGACATAAAAGAATAAATAATAGCAGCGCGCGCGACTCGCAATGCTGACATTCTCTTCCCTCGAATCGATGCCGCTGCGGTGGTAGTGGCGTCGAGAGACAGAGGAACTTTGCACACTGTGCAGACTCATGAATTAACAACGCCGAAGGCTCTCACGGCTAAGTTTTTCTATTATTACGAGAGCAAGACTTTACATGCAACCTTCGAAAATGTAATCGCTCGCGGTGGCCGGTTTATTATTGATTCATCATCCGCGAACTTTGCCGCGACTTGGCCGGCATGTCGAGTGTTTTTTCTTCTTCGGTGTTCATTAGATAAAAAGTATAGTTGAGCGTGAAAGTTTACCGCGTGTTTTCTTTTTCTTTTTTTTTTTTATATTACACTTATTTATGGGGTGCGTTAAAAAGTTTGTGATGCGCGTCAAAAATACTTGCATAACTTCTTTTTTTTCGAATAATTGCGTTATTTTATTTCATATTACGGCGAACGAATGTACATATCTGTCCTTGCAAAAAGTTTCAAAAGTTTCGAGCGTGCCTTGAATTTCGCGATAAATAATTTATGTTGCATCAACAACGTGGAAATTCTCGCGTGTCTTTAATATTTCATTAACATTTTAATACTTTACGGCTTGAATTTTTAACGCTTTGTCTTGTAAAATAAAATGACTGTATACTTTCTCGACGTATAGTTTTTAAACGAATTTTCTGTTCCCTTAGCAAAAAGTACAAATGCTGTATATTAATGGTTTTGAACATTTAGCACTGCAGTCATTATTCGAAATAATCATATTTTAACGACGAGACAGCACGTGAAAATTATTGCAATGAAGATGACAGCCACGCGTGCAATTAACTTCAGCGAAATAGATAATAAATTTCCATCGTTAAAATTGATATAAATCGACTTTGTTAACAATATGTGTACTAAACGACAAATGTTCTTGCACGTAATAAAAGGCAGGTGGTGACATTAATATTCTCCATCAAGAAAGGCTTATTATGCAGAAAAACGATACATCAAACGTTTCACGCGTATAGAAAGTTGTGTAAAAAAAAAGGATGATTAAAAATCGGCAAGTCGAAGGAGAAAAATTTCATCATGCGCCATTTCTGCCTTCCTACATTAGCTTTATATACGCGACGAAAAAACATGTATAGAACGTACGCGCGAACATCGGCGCAACAGATCGACGACGACGCGAGAAATGAATAAAGAGCGAACTTTCGCAACCTCGAGCGGCCTGTTTTTCCATTTTCCCGAGAGTTTCCCAACACGCTCGCGTATATATAGGCTGCGCGCGACATTCCAATCGCAGATTCCCATGGCACGCGTGTATACGCAAATACACTTACGCAACGCTGCGCATGTGTGTAGTGTCCGTACGGTATGCGTCGCTTAGGAAGCCGTAAACTTCACTTCTTTTGTCTAGAGAGAAGACGAGGGCGAGAAAGGAGGAAAAGGAGTATCGCGTTACGTCGCACGCGCGTCTGTTATACAACGCGGAAAAGTAGTATAGCGAGCGAGATATGTGGTGCGCGAGAACTCGTTAGAAGTCGGGAGGATTTGCGCGAATGTTTTTCGGTGGTTCGCGAGGATTTGGTGCTTACAGATGGGATTGAGTCATTTTGTGCAGTTTACGTGATAACGTGTAAACGTTATTTTGTGATGTGTCATGCTTTTACATTTTTAAGCAGGGATAAATTATCTCGCAGTTGGTAATTGCTCTTACTGGATCATATTTCAATAAGATTTTATTATTTATTGATGAAATATGAGATACATTATAATTGCAACGTATATTAATTTCAAATGTAGAAACTGCGCTTTCATATACTTGTCTCAAATCGCAATCCCAAAACCCCAAAATTCTCACCTCTCACGCGCATATTACACTTACACTCGTCGCTCATAAATCTCTGTCTCTCGGAAAACAATAACACCTCCGCGCTCTCCTCACCTCAGCCTATCCCTCGTGCACACACAGGTGCAGCAGCATGGCAGCTCTCCCCAGAGTCAAGGTACCGAGACAAAGCAGCAGCAGCAGCAGCGGCGTCTATATATGCACACACACACGTGTTAAAGCGCAGCAGCGTAAAAAAGGTGCGAGAGAGGACCGTGGCGCAATTCACACACCCTTGCGCAACTCGACCTTGCGTTCCTCCGCGTCTATGTGCATTCGCTCCTATTCCGTGTGTATAATGACGCGCGTCAACGTCGTCCTACGGCGTGTATAGTATATAGAGTGGAGTAAGAGAAAGACATAGAGAGAACCAACCATGTTTAGTAAAGCGTCTTGCGAAAGACGATTACGGTGTACCGTTTTGGAAAATTGCGGCTGATGGCGCAGTCCAGTAGGGGTTTCGGTTTTTCTTTAGGTTGGAGATGCTGGCAGCGAAGTGTTGCTTTTTTTCTGTGTGTGTAGTTGAGAGAATGAGGGTTCGGAGTTCTTTCGATGCGTTTCTTTGGAAGGGTTTTAAAATGCAGCGCATTAGGCGAGTGGAAAACGTCTGCGTATATATACTGGATTGTTTTTTGGTCTAGCGTAATTTTCTGTCTTAACATGTTGTACCACGTCCGGTGTTTTTATTGCGTATCTTAAGAATATATAGTGCACGCGTCAATTAAAGTAACAGTTTAGAAATTCATTGATGACTAATTGGAAGTGGGCGAGATAATTAACGAACATGTGTATATAATTAAACGATGTGGTGAAATAATCTAAAGAAAAAAATATATATTTTCTGAACAGCGACAATTTACCTACTGAACGATTGTATCAGCGTGAGTAGTGAATAGAGTATTCTTAATGTATCATTATTTTAGTTTCTTATACCTTCAAACCCTATTATTCACCACTTCTTCGTGTACATAATAAAGCTCTAAATTTCGCGCGAACCGTCATAAAGTAACGTCATACCTTTTATAATGCAATTCTAAATAAGACTCGCGCCGCAGCGAAGGAGAAAGGTGAGCATGCGGCCGAGATAAAAAAGAAGGCGCAAAGATCAAGAGAGATAGATAAATTGAGAGCCAGAGAGAGAGAATATGCGAGAGCTGACGTGAATTGAAATTGCCTTTCTGGGAAATCTCTTGAATCTTCCGTACCTATGTCTCTTGCAGGTGATTTGTTCGCGCAAGAAGTTAAAGCTGCTGCTGCTGCTGCATTTTTTTCCACCTTGAGTGTTGCGAAATTCTCTACTACTTTGTTCTACGTCGAATCGAGTAGCGTAAAGTCGTTCAAAATTCGACTATAGTGTTACAAAGCGCGCTTATCCGACTTTAACAGAAGAAGACAAGACTTTTTTCGTAAGACGATCGGATAAAGTAAACTTCTTCATGCTTCTACCACTTTTCCATCGATTAAAGTACTTTAAATAGAGACTAAAATATACGTACCTCAATCTCATTTTCCTAAAAAAAAAGAAGAAACCAATTGCACATTCACTCTTCCCACCACGCTACCCTCTGAATTCGTACTTACGGCCCATTAACGACCGCGAGCGTACATCCTCCGAAACTTCTCTCTCTTATCCCCGTGCGCACAGCCGGTGGGTGTTATACATTCGTGCTGGCGTCTCTAAATTTACGTTATATTCCTCGGCCTATTACCATTTTCCCGGCTAGCGGCGTTAATTGGCGGCTCGCGCGAACGAGAATCCGCGGGACGCGCGCCGTAAATCTCGAGTCCGCGTCGCAATCCTCCTCTCTCGAAAACTTGCGCGTTAACGGTTCGACGCCTTCGGCCGACGATTGAAGCTCGGATATTGCAATGCGCGTGTATTTGAGTAGTGCATTATCATATTTTAATAAAACGATTAGCGCTGCTTTTCAAACTTCATGCATTTTTAAGAAGCTTTTCTCCGTTCCGAAAGTTTCGCAGAGTAGTCGCCGCCACGGGGTATAATAGCAGTCACGTCGCGCGCAGGAGGTTAAACTAATTTTAACCCGAGGCGCGAATATTATAAAAAAAGTTTTAACTGAATCAAACTCGAGCGAGCGCTATAATGTTTTGCGAGAACTTGTTATACGGGTCGCGTCAAGTGTATTTCAATTTTTTATCGGGGGATATGCACTAAGAGACCGGTGCAGAAAAATCTATTCATCTCAGTCTCTCGCCTCTTTTTCTTAAGAATGCACAGAATCTATAAAATATATGCGACCACGATGCTTCGTGTTTATACAGCGGTGCGGAGAGGAAATAAAAGATAGCTGGACGTGCTGCGTCGCGGAAAATTCACACACGCGCGGAGCGCCGCCAAATAACGCGCAGTGAATAATGGTAAACAATGAAAAATGACGCTCTAAAGTGAAAACATTGCGTTTCCTGCCACCGCTGCATCGCGTCATCGATCATCCTTCTCTCGCACTCTATAAATTTGAATGGGTTAGGATGAAAAATGATCGCGCGCGCGGCGCCGCTTAAAAATAAGTTAGAGCCTTTTAACGCGGCGGGGAAATAAATTTTCGCGCGATTTCGGTGAATTATAACGCTCGCGACGCTAAAGAGTCGTGATTAACATTTAGCCTTCGACACGAGATGATCATGATAATATATGTATACACTTTGAGGCTGTCCCGATTATATTATATGCACCGCTCGTGTGTCTACAAAGCTAGGGTTTAAATGGAGATTGCAGTAATCAATGCAGATGTAAAGTTTTAATTGAATTGAAACAGCGATATTTATAAGTAAATATTGTACAATCACGTAAAGTTAAAACCAATTTATTACTCGTACCAAAATATTCATTGTAATATTATACGAAGAACCCAATTAAAATGAAAAAAAAAGACGCTCGTATTCGCGTAATCAATTACACTGTTTAGAGAAAGTTCACGACTACAGCGCACTTTCGTCCCCCATTATACTTTTTCATAACTTTTTCTGTACATTGAATTTTTACTAATTACGCACCGCTCTCGTCTAATGTTTCGCGGCGCAGTCACGAAAATTGTAGAAAGTAAAAGTAAAAAAAATTAGGTCGCAGGCGCGGTGCTCACAAAAAAAAACCCCTGACGCGTGGGAGTGACAGTCACGTCCAACGCAGCTTTCCGACTAAAAAACAAACTTCCCGTATTATACGTGTGGACACTGTAATATTTTGAGAAAGCATGAAACTACGTAAAACTCATACAACGAATTAATATCAAGGCTCGTACATAGCTCAACGTCGACAACCCCGCACCTCTCGCAAAAGGGCCGCTGAATTCCTCTCTCTCTCTCTCGCTGCGCGCGAACAATTCCCATTAACCATCGGGGTAACCTCGATCGCGCGCTTATTGAAAAGCCTTTCATTCATCCCGCCGATAACATCGAAACCGTGACTCTCTCGTCCTTATCTTCGCATCTCTACACACATACATATAAGAAACCCTCTCACGCAAAAATGCGTTCGCTCGAACAAAGTGGATCCCTCCCCCTCTGTTTACGCAAATGCGCGCGTCCGGCTTGCATGCGTGTCGCGCGCTTTGTGATGATCCGCACGAGCATGAGCAGCAGGCTTGTTGCGGCGCTGGCTACACGCTGAAATTTCCATCGCTTCTGCTGTGTAGGACGTAGGAGGAGATGGATTAACCGGGCGACGAGAGAGGCGGTGGTGGAGTTTCGGGGGTGTTTAGGACGCGCGGTGTTAGGCGTGAAATTTGGGGGTCTGATGAGCTGTGCGGTGTAGATGCGAGGTCGGTTGTTGGTACAAGCTTGAACATGGTTGAGCAATTTTTGCGTCTTTGGTGTAGGAGGTTGTTCGCGAAGCGATTGATTTAGGTTCAGTTGATATATAAAGAAAATTAGAGAAATCCTGTATATAGCTGTGTATGTACACAGTGGTTAATGAAAAAAAGCTGGGACATGCGTGGAATGATATATTTGTAGAGCTTCAGTTCGATATTATATTGCAGCGGTGTTTGTATAGAGGAAATATTACAGGTTGTCGATGTTTATGCGATGATTTGATTTGATTATACGATGAACAAATAATATATAATTCTAATATTAACAGTTAATAAGTCACTTTTCGCATGTTGATTGGTAAATAGAAATCCTTGGTTATAACGACGTCAATCTGTTAATTGGATATAGATTTATTTATAGATACAGAGCTTGGTAACATGATGAGTCGCATTTCAGATTTCGTGCATGGAAACTGTATAATTCTATTTACAATAATCGATTAATGCATATAGGTCTGACACGACGTCCGTCAATTGTAAATTGATTGATTGGATTTAATTAATATTATATAGATGTATATACTGAATAAAATGATTGTATCATGTAGTAAGAAAAATAACCGCTATTTTCGGATAAACAAAACTAGGAATTTCAATTTATAAAAGCAACAATCGTGATAAGTTTCGAATGTAGGCCTAAACATAATTAGGGATTCAGTAGTATTCTAATTAGCAGACATTATCGGAGAATAGAAGCAAATGCACATGGTTAGTTTGATGTTTATCAAATGCAAAGTTTTAATTTATATTAGAGTTTCTAATTGTTGCTTATAAAATATAAACGTTCACATAAATTTATAAAAATTTATCGATTTTAAAATACCGTTATAAACATGTCAAAGTCTACACATAAATACGCTAAATTATAAAACATCTTCATTTTCGCAACTTACGCACAAACTGACTCCTCAGTGAAAAAGTTCGATGATCCCCGGAGAGCAAGCTATAAATGCTGCCCTACCTTTAAAATATCGTTTGGAAAATTGAGCAATTTCACGTTCTACCGCCAACTGGGTGACGATAACATATTACAAATATAAATGCCTGCCAAAAGCGTGAAATCAGCACGTCCGCGCGCCGGGAATTGAATAAATAGACGTGATGTGTTGTTAGAGTAAATAACGACTTACTTTCCACACTCACCTACATCGATACGAAACTATTCTCCACCATTAATAAAGTGCATATTACTTTGTGAACCGAGAATTTCCGTAAAATTTGCAAACAAACGGCTAAACGCCGCGATTAGTGTCGCAGGCGCACGCGACAAGGAGCAAAAAGCCTCTCCCGCGCGAGAATTAGCAACTATTGCTTTCAGTGCATTCCTCGCAGGCGGAGCGCAATATCACGTGTATCTCTCATCATCGTCGCCGCATCGTTTTCTCCTCTCAAATGCCGCGCGCGGAAAATCGCACGCAATTAAACTAAGCCGCGCTGCGGTGGCTGCAATCTTTCTGCCCTCTTCTCGTGCAATTAAAAGTAATTACCCAGGAGCGAGCAATTTCAATTTAAACGCGTACCTATATACGCATCTACTTTCCAGCTCTAAGTGCTCTCCTCCGTTTCTACGCACGAAAAATCATTCTTGGCGTGCCACACCGCCCGCAATTTGTCACTCGCGTACGCGTGCGCTTTTGTTTTCCACCCGGACCTCAGTAGCAGCAGCGCGTTAACGAGACGCACATACGCGAAGGTCGTGTACCTATGGCATTTTTGCGGCCCCGGTTAATTTGTCGCGAGCTGGCTTCGTAATGAGGCTCCGTGAGATATGTGGAGGATTCCAGCGTCGCTTTTTGCGAAGTCATTATATGTGTCTGTGCGTGTATCTCGAGGAAGTGGATATTATATGTGTCGGTATTGACGTGTGTGTGGTGGGAGAATTCTGGCGGATTTTTACTTTTTGAGAAGTAGGTGAGGAACGAGGCGGGAGGTGATTGTTTATTGGGGAGATGGCGGGGAATGCTTTTCGGGGAGGCAGATTAAGCGGTATTTCGTTCACCTTGTGCCTCGTTTACTAGAATTATAGAGGGAAAATTTTCTGCGTTGATGAGAATTGAGATAATTGATATGAGCCGGAAGCAGAACCGTTTATTTTTAAAATATTTTTAATATTGCGTATAGCATGTACTAATTGAAATTTCGTTTTTTGTTTCAGGTAAGGACATTTGCAGTGCCTTTCTAATTTCAGACGACAGCGTTAAGTGAGTTACACTTAATTTCCTGAATATAAAATTATAAGTTCTAACCAATTCGACATTCTCTCCTCATCAGTCAAGTTTTACATTATAAAGTAAGATATCGAATTTTGAAAATTATATTACCATTTTTATCAATTATGCTCGCTATAACCATGGACCCAGAAATACCTTAATCGTTTTATCGTAAATAGAATTTGTAGTTCATCATATTATGATTTTCTCATTACATCTATACCGGCTTCATCAAATATGGACGAGTTTCAATTAGAAAGATTCCGCATTTGGAAAATCATAACTTACGAAAATCCCTCGTAAAATAATCTTGATCAGGATACATAATCGGTTTTCCATCGATATAATTTTACGCTCGAAATCGCATTCCTAATCTACATTCGAGACGATAAGACGACGAGTAGAGCAAGCGACAAAAATATTTAATACGCTTAAAATAAGTGACCAAAACTTACGCTAAATATCGTCAACGTCTCCATGCGCACAACCTATCAAACGCAGGGAGCGTCGTGCCGTGTCGACCTTCCTCGCATGGATTATCGCTCACGCTCGATTGCGCGATTATAACGCGAAACTGCTACACCCGGGGTTTTAGCCAATTCGATTAGACAGCGCGCGTACGCGCATGGAAATGAGAGAGATGCACGCCCGCGTCTCTTCGTGTGATACATGTGGATGGGAACCGTGCTGATGTAGTATACAGCGCGTGTAACGTTTGTTTTGATGGCCCGGAGAATGTATGGCTCGTGGCGCGATCAATTGCCGCTACGGTTTTTATTCCTAGGAGTTTGTTTTCCTATAGGTTTCGGTGCGGATTAGAAAGCGTTTGTTGCAGTGGTTTGTTTTGATAATTTCGAGTGTTTTGATAGGTATTCATTGTGCGACGGGTGTTGATGTAGTGGCTTGACGAAGCAGCTATTAAAGTCTCGTTTTACAAGGGTTTCTATTGTCATAATTTTTTCTATGTTTCATTAGTTAAATAATGAGAAAAGAAAACATTCATTTTTAATGTTTCGTTTACGTACAGAGGGCTATAATAATGATTAGCATTAAACTTTGTTGAACCCGCATACATTCCGCACCTGCGCTACCCAAATCAACGTTAACCACTCCTCAGTTCATTTCATTAACCGCCACCTCTCGTCTCAAAAACCCAGCCCAACCGTGCCTGTCTTTATACGCGCGACGGGAGAGAATCTTCGGCCCATCAAACTGCGCAACTGTAATTCTCCCTTCGGTCTTAACGAATCTTCGCCCGTTACATAATCCCCCGCGAACCCAACAGCTCGGAATGCCGTCGTAAACCGTGTGTATATATACACACCCGCGCGGGCGCGTGATAATTACATCCGCTCGTTGTTTTCTTCCTCTCTCTCTCTCTCTCTCTTTCTCTATCACCTGTGCATGGAGGACCTCGTCTCGAATTCTATCATGCCGCATTGTGTCTCTCATAGCGGCGACGGCGGCCTCGAACTTGACTTTTGCGGCCACGCGAGCCGAGCGGTCGACCTCGGCAGCGGATATATAATCGAGATTAATCAGCGTTGAGCGTGAGGGCTTTCACTTTCATTTGTTCGCAGTGTGACTTTTGGCTGGTCGTGCGTATACATATATGTAAGATCGGATTGAGGCGTAGGTGGGGTTTTATTTGGTTAGTAGTGGGAGGAGGTCCTTGAAGGATGATTGCTCGGAAGGCATTTGCATCAAAAGAGGAGGATTATCGCCCGGCGAATGCGGAAAAAAGAAGTAATACGTGCGCGACGGGCATTTGCATTTTTTAAAGTATTTTTAATAGTTTTATGTAACGTGGATGCAAATTTAGCTCCTCGTTAACGAGTTTGAAATGTAGATGGAATGATACTTCGAATTCTTCAGATGTTTTTTAATATTTCAGGAACTAAGGTATTATACTTCCATAATCACGGTTGGAAAGTTTCGCTTAGAATTAAACATTTTCGCAGTGTAGGTTCGATATAACAATGTTCAGTCACTCGTTCGTCCTAAATTTACTACTTTACAAAAATATACGCACACACACATACTTTCCTATCCTATATACACATCCGCACGTAACGCTATAAAGAAAGCGCAATTATTACATTTTATTATCGCTATTTATAAAAGCTTTTAGCCAACAAAGATATCATCATCTCACGGTATGAAAATCCGCTAACCCACAAACTATTTCACTCGACCTACAAAATCACACTCACTCTCCTGTATATAACAACTATCTTTACGGCCGGGCATTTCGAAGCGCGAAATCGCGCTTATCGGCCGCGAGCGATACCGCCAATCACATCTCCTCCCCGGTTTAGGATAATTTTAGAATTGATACAGATGGGGCATGACGCATGTATGCGCTTGCACATGGAGAAATTAGAGCGGCATCGCGTGTGGCTGACGTAACTCTCGGCGCGGCAGCTGCATCCAATATAAAGCATTATCTCGACAACTATGATCTTTTTGAATTATCGCCGCAGCGCCGCGCGCAAATTCTCTCTCGACAGTATATATCTGATGGAACGCTATTTATATTATATATAGACGTATGTGTGTAATTAATGTCTCGAAATTTATGCGCGATTTGGTTTCAGAGTCCGCGTAAATTTTGCAAATTCGTTCGTAAATTTTCGCCAACCGCTAGGGGATTTGAAATTTATTTCCAAATCGTTAAGTATTAGGTGGTATCGAGTCGCGGCGGTATACTTACTTTGTTTTTATGTAAAGAATGATTAGGCTCTCTCAATCCAGCTCAGAGGCGAGGTTCGTTTCTCGCAGTTTATTTACAAGTCGATAATCACTGGTGATACATATTTCAGGCTACCGTTTCACATGTCTTATGTGTGGCACACGAGAGACAGAGTTGGTATTGTGCCAAAAACTACATTTCGCATTATTTGTTATAAGTCGCTCATGTCCAACAATTTAATAACGTTATTTTGAGTAAACCTTTGCCTTACATATAAATGCTATTAATTTACTTTTATTTATATCGCTCGTTTTCTGAGAAATGTTCGCGCTTTCATTCTACTTGATTTTCTCGCATAAATTTTGTCTGTACGTAATAACGTTATAACATGATTTCATTAATTATATTTTTGCTGTTTGAAGTTATAACGAAAATCGTGAAATTTTTTTTCCCTGTTATAGACCCCGCGTACAGCTATTTTTACTCCCACTGTGAGCCTTTCAAAGCTATTTGTCACACGCGTCGCGCGCCTTCTTCATACCTGACATTTTCTGTCATAAGTTTCTAAAGAAAACTTCATCGCAGAGAATACTCGCACTGTTCGAAACTGACGTTTGTTTTCCGAATGAATCATTTGTTATATTTAAACACTGCAAATATACGATACAATAGAGTTATATTATTAGCTTTGGCGTTAAATTTACGATACAGCATTTGTACATACGCATGTATTTATTTATTAAACAACTGTAGAAGAACGTTATTCACAGCGACTTTTAATTTATGCATTTTTGCTTGCCTTTTTAAATTATTACCAGTAGCTTATGTTGGCAATTTATATAAGCTTCTGTTTTCTAATATTAAAATTATTTTTCCTCACGTAGATTATACAAATACTGCGCACGCGGTGAATGTGGTTTGTAACGAAATTCTGGTACTTATTAAGGACACTGTAGCAAATTCAGCCTAAACCACAGGACGTCAAACATGATATTAACCATTCCCGCCACCTAATATCAAACAACAATATCATTATAACGCAAAATACGTTTTCCTTTAGTATGCTTCGCGTTTTCCTTCTATTAGAAAGAATTTATAATATAAATATTATATAATTATTAAATTTCATAAGTTTTCGTAAAAGTTTTTTTAAACGATATCCTTTTAAAACCCTTCACTAAAACTCAATTACGATTTAATAATCTAACTTTAGGGCACGGTAATAATTCGCTCTGAAACAAGACCTAAACTTGACGTTAAAATTACACTTCGTTATCCAGCGCGGCAATTCGTCGTCGCATCGGCAAAACGACTCCTAAAAAAAGAATCTCGCGTAATGTATCTTGCAAATCCGCCAATGCGTGCGTGCTTACGCGTCGATGGGATTACTGAATTCGCACTCTCTCTCTCTCTCTCTCTCTCTCTCTCTCTCTCTCTCGCTACAGAGAAAAAAGCGTATGCAAAGCTCTCTTTGTCTTCGTTTCGCGTCTGATAATTCTCAGCGTAGGTGAACTTA
>JAPYZO010002946.1:0-13639 GCA_030522905.1 Torymus flavipes | reverse complement strand
CTCTCTCTCTCTCCTCCCGCTCTACTAATGAAAATGACTCACTCTCACAAAGTTTTATTAGCTGCTGGTATATATATGTACGCACGAGATATTGATTGAGCATTATATTTGTATAAATAATAATTTTAATAATTGTTCTGTACATGTGTGGTGTGTTCGACATCAAATAAAGTGTAATGCGATATTTATGCGATGCCCTTTTTTGTTAAATGAAATTGTGCTGCGGTATAGCCCGTGGGACGCAGCGAGGTGTATCATTAATTTTTCGCATATTAATTAATTGTTTAATAAAGGTGATTTAAAAGAACGCGTGTGGCGGGGGCGCCGCTAAAATTGCCGATCCGGAAAAAACGCCGAATCTCTTACACGCAGCAACAGCAATCGATGCCATACGCAGAAAGAAATCGCCTGCTGCCGATACTTCTCAAGTGTGCTGTACAACCGAGGGGGGGCGAACATTTGGCCGAAATTACGTTATTAATTCCCCCGTGCGCAAAAAACAGCGCGTATGTATAAGCTGAAACAATTCTCTATACTCGTGGCCTCTGCTCACACGCGCACAAAAAGAGCGAATCTCGGGCTAATGCGGGCCCGCTATTCGTGCTTTTTTCCGGGTCCTTACGTCATCTTCCACGCGATACATACTCATTGAATTTGCTTAATCGCACCGGGGCGCGAGATCATACACACACACATACACGTGTATAATACATAAAGCGTATGTGTGTACAAGCGAGAGCAAAAAAGCTGCAGCCACGGATCTCGCAGCAGGAACAGTTGGCAACCGCCCATCGGGACATTGTGCGTCCGAGTTCCTTCTTTTCACCGAGGCGTGTATATGCGCGCGCGCGCGGGTATATATGTATATATAGTAGTGCTACTACGTAATCAATTGAGCGGATTTAATGCGAGCAGAAGCAGCGTCGTCGTCGTGGCATAATCGCGGCTTTGTCGGGGGCAGTCATAACGCGGGCCGAAAGTGCCGGGGAGACCGTTAAAAGAGAGGAAGAGAGGAGAGCGACAAGGCATAGCGGGAGAGAGGGATTATGTGCGCAGCGAGGAGAGCGAAACTGATACGTGTTATTTACCGTACTGTGTGTATATAGCTGCGCGTGTGCGCGTCCGAGGTAATCAGACTAATTTTTGATAGGTATTCAATGGCGCCCATTATGCTCGTTTCTTTTTATAATAGAGCCGTTCATTGTCGAATTATAATGATACGGTTTCTCAGCCGCGCGAGCGCGCTCAATGCCAGATTTAAAATTATACTTATATATCCATCCACGTTGACGTATAAATCTGCGAACGAAGTTAAATAAATGCGCGAACTGTTTGCCAACCAACGTTCGCTCCAACGATTAAGAGTATAATAATGTAAAAAGAGAATGATCACGAGTAATTGACGCGAACCGCACGCGCGGCTAACGAAACAATTCAGTGCTGCCGAGCATGAAGAAAAAAGAACCTGAAAGGAATCATTAGTTCCGTACGTGATCAACAATGGCGAGTCGTATCTTAAAAATCGTCACGCGCATTACATAGAAAACCAGGCCGGCGCACTTGCAATATCGCTCTCGCAGCTTGCCCCGCGCTCGCAAAGGGTTGAAGTCAGTAGTAGTAGTAGCACACAGCCTTAAATGAGTCGTATATACCTCTCTCTCTCCATCTCGCTCTTTTGCGCTCGCGTGCTGCCGGCAGCGTAGCGCTGCTGCACACATGGAAAATCGCTGGCCGCGGCGGTGGCGGGGCCAAGTGCGAAGGTAATGGTCGTTACGTGCGATACCATTCTGTCAGAAATCCACGGGGCTTTGTCCCGAGTCACGAAACGCAAGGATTAAACCGAACGCCGCCGCCACCACCACCCGTTTAATGCGACTGTATATATATGTGTGTGTGAGCTCGCTTCCTATCTTTGTGTGTGCGAGCGGCGCGGTTGCCCCTCGGCAGTACAGGCGAGTATTGTAGGGCCGCGGGGCCAACGCACGCGCGTGTATGTATACATTTCACGCGAGCGAAAGAGAGTGTAATAGGGAGGGGAGAAGTCCTAAATCGCGCTAAAGGTAGCCTCGATTTACTGCCGATCGGCGATCGCTCGTATATATACGCCGCGGCGAACCGATAACCTGATAATCGCGTATACCGCGCGTAATCGCGCGCGAGGAGAAAAGAGTTTCGTATACTTTTTCGAGAGCGGCATGTGCGCGGCGGGCGGCCAAATTTGCGCTCTCGCGCAGTGCGGCGGCTTCGCTCGGTGCGTTTTTGTCGCGCGCAAAATTAAACCTGGCAGATGCTTTACGAGCTTTTTAATTTATTGCGTAATTATTGTTTTTAATTACCTCCGATATGCGAGGGGAGCGATTAACTTTTTTGCCAGGTTCTTTGGCTGGGCGCGCGCTACGTTTTCTCTCCTCAAGTTTTTCGATGCGTCGGGTCGTGAATTATGCCACACTTTGTATGCTAATGGTAGCATATACGCATGTAGTAATGAAATATTTATAATATATATATTAAATTAAATGAGGCATTAAATTTTACGGTAATAGTATATACTTTATTAACATTGATTGTTTACAGGAATTTATTACAATGCCCCGCGAGTAATATCCTAAATCAAACTATTTATGCATATAATCGTATAAGCGATAAAAAGAAAAGAAATATGCTTTCTTGATATGCGTGGGATACACAAGTGGCGAAACAGCAACCCTCACGTGCGCCCTGACTTTCACACACGCGGCAGAAGAAGAAAAGTCTCTCACGTTACAAAAGGCGCATTAAAATCGCAAAGAGCGCGCCGCAGAGGCGGTAATTTCGGCCGCCGCGCGTTCATCGAGGCCTTTTGTTTAAGTTCAAACGCCTAGATGAGGGCCGGGTATATACATTTCGCCTTTGGATTCAGTGTGCGCCTTGAGTTTCTTTGGTTGTTATGCGGCCGCGGCGCGACGTGAAAGAAAATGAGAAAGGAAAGGAGCGCACCGCGTCTGTGTTGTGTGTAAAAAAAGCACCCCGACGCTGCGAGAGCAGACTAAATCAGAGCGCGCGCGCGCGCACGAGTGCATTAAACCCCGAATTACCACAAATAGAACTTTAACCACGCACACGCCTATTATAATGGTTGCCCCCCTGCTAAGGACGTATTTATGTACTAAACCGACTTCGCGCTCGCGCGCGGCTCACGCTGAGTCGCGTTTGGAATTAACATCTGGCATCCGCAAACCCAGGCGTCGTCGCACCAGCCGCGAGGGTATAGAAGTCTGCATGTAGCCGATGTTCATTCAATCCGTTCCCGGAGTTTCTTTTTTATTTTTCGATGACGTCGGTCAACAATTTCGAAATTAAACGCTCTGTGGGCCGTGATGTGTCTGCGATCTATATAGACGTGAGTTTATTTGTCACGCGGGATTGAAGGGGAATACGAGCGGTTTTATTGCTTTGCCGTTAAATTTATTAAGTGCGATGATGATGTTGTTGCTTTCTCAGTTTCTCATCTTAACAAATGTGTCGTCCTATTGGGCTAATACTTTTAATTTTATGATAATTTAGGTTAATTGAAAGATACAGTGAGAACGGACTTTTTGTAATTTACAAGTATAATTAATGGAAAAAATGATTCTAAAATAACTTTTATAATATATACTCTGGTAGAAAATAAACCAACTCTTTTGGTTAGCATTTTAATCAAATGGAGGCATTTCTACTCAAGATTAACATCGAAATTTAATTAAAACTATATGATTGTATTTTAAAGCACGCACATAATATTTCCATGTGTATATAAATATCTTCGTCGGCAAGAGCAACATAATCATGGAGACAAACTGTTCGACGCAACGGTTGATTAAAATTTCTACCAGAGGATAATGATAAAATCAAACGAAGTCCCAAAGAAATTATTTTGAACATAATTAATGATACCTCTTTGTTTTCCGAAAAGCTTTCTCAATCCAAAGGAGTGTGCGACGGGCTTTCTCGCCCGCGGCTTACAAAAGAAATCCGGGATTGTCGCTTAAAGCTCTCGCGCGCTGGTATTTTCGCGAGGTATTTTAAGTTTTGCAGCGAATAGCCGTCGACGACGGCCGAAGGAAGTCCTTGAGGAGGCGACGACGAGCCGCTGCCGCCGCCGGGGAGAGAATCTCGGGAAGCGAGTGCTTTTCAGACGCAAATTAGGTCCATTAGGGGCGCCCGGCGCGTGTATAAATAAAAAAGGAGAGAGGAGAGAGAAGCCGCACTCGTGTGTCGTTCTCTCGCTCTGACGATGATGACGTGTCTCGCTCGGTCTGTCTCTTTTCAGCCGCGTATATAACCCTTTTGCCCCCGCGCGCGCTTGCACGCGTGCGTGCCTCTTTATAAATTATTAGAATTAATGACGCCGCACGCATGCGGACTATTCTTTCTCCGTCTGTTCGCTCGTTCGCTCTCCCTATGGGGCGTCACGATTCGCTCTCTTTCTCTGTGTCTCTCTCTATAAGTAGCTCGCACACGCGTATGCCTCACACAGTCGTACATATATATATATATATAATAATGCGAGAAGTTGCTCCGCGATATATATGTACGTTCAATGACGCGTGGAAAATTCTGATCCCGTCGTCCTATATACTCGATATTCTGTGTATGTATGTGTATGTGCGTGCGCGCGCGAGTATGCGATTATTGCGCGTATTATTGCCGATTAGAAATCGTCGATTTCTAGACATCGCGGACTCGAATGCGCCGTGGCGACGGCGGCGACGGCAGAGTAAGCGATTTCAGCCAATTGCGCGCAGTCATCGATTTCTAATTGCCCGCGTTATGTACGGCGAGGAGCAAGTACAGTGTTACCCCTGGTAGCGCCGTTTTCTCAGAGGCAGCGAGCGATTCCGCGCCGCGGCTATTGTCGGCGCTTTTTCTTGCAGGATCGCGCGCGCTTTGATGGCGCAACGCACAGTTTACCGTGGGTATAAGTGTTTTCCAGTGCGCTGATCGCCGTTTCAAATAATGGGAAATTTTTTAATTATGTGCGAGAGCGGGGTGATAAAGTTTTTTCGAATTATATTTTTCTCACGAGCGACACGAGGCTTCTGTCTTTATTTTTCGTCTCGTTGTTGCGAGGTGTATAATAAAATGTAGACACAGTTTTTTCTCCGAAAGCGGAGGCGAGCCAACTTTTTTATACGGGAAAAGTATATATACCGATTTATTTATTCATGCAACTTTTAATTGCTTATTAAAAAATTTGCGCCAACACTAAGCTTATTCCCCCGGCTGGGAGAAAGGAAAAATAAGATAATTAAGTTTCGTCAATAAAATATTCGCCGGTATTGACAAAGACAAAAAGTGACGCGCTCTCGTGATTTCCTCGTTTCATTATTGAGATAATGAACAATTATTTCTCGTATTAAAAATTCTAGCGAACGCGGCGGCATGCGCGCGTATTCTCTCATCGCAAATGCATACGCCCGATTATTATTCAGGGAAAAATAATTATCCTAATTGTTGAGGCGTAAGGATTTTCTGAAAAATCTGATTAATTAGCTTTCGATTCGTCTTTCCTATATCACGCCGCCGCCGCATGAAATTAGGTCTTGATTACGGTTTTTCCTCATTGAAATACAAAAAAAGACGGTCCTGCGCGAATCCGGGGTATATATGCAATTTTCATCAGCTCTCACTCTCTCAAAGGTATACACACAGAGCGCCGGCAGCGAAATGAAATTCTGCGCGTGCATTAATATGTCCGGCGACATTGGGAAATTTCCGCGGTTGGAAATCAGCGCGCGCTGGCAATGGAGTAGAATGAGCGAAAAGCGGAGTGGTGGAAAGAAAAACTTGGCCGTGATCGCGAGCGACAGAGACACACGTGGCTACGAAATAAGAGAAAAGAGAGTGAGAGAGAGAGAGAGAAAGCAAGCAAGCGTGCGGGCGCGAGTACAAAGCTCACTAGAAGTAGGCGAGTTGTCGAGGGAAATGTTATCGTGCGTCGGATCGTCGGACCGCGTGCGTGTGTGTGTGTGTACGTATACTGGTACGGTGTGGGCGAGCTCGCGTGAGGGGGAGAGAGAGAGGACGCCGTCGAGTAAAGGGGAATTGAATGGGGTAGCAAACGAGGGTCGACGAGCCTTTCCGAGGAGGAAAGAGAGACGCGAGAAGTGCCAGTCGTACAAGAGAGAGAGACAGAGACGCACACAGGGGAAAAGCGCACGCGGTTCGGATGAAAGTGAAAGACCGGAGAGTGCCGGCGAATTGGGTATCAAGCGGCGCGATGACCGCCGGGACGATTCTGATGGAATGGGGGGAGGGAGGAAGTTAGCCATCGATTCGTTTTCTTGACCTCGACAATGCGTCCATTGGCGCCGTGCGTGAATGCATGCGAAATTGTGATAATATGAGGCGCGCTCGCGCCGTGGTCGTATATACATGTATAGATAGCCGCTTGACTTTTTCCTCTCTGATTTCTCCTCTGTGGGCGAGTCAAGGTCGATCCTTATCTATTGTCTGCTGTTCATAAATTTTTATTGCCTCGTAATGACGCGAATTATTTTGAGAGAGCGCATTTTCTGCGTTTACAAGCACGCACAGCACACATATACACGTTTATTTGCAAGTCATGAGTTTTCTTCTTCCAGACTGGAGTTTATCAGAAATATTTTATACTCTTTCTCGTGTGTGCAACCTCGTAGTCTTGTTTTAACGTTTTCGCATGGTTCGTAAATTAAGATTAATGTCGTAGAAACTGGATTACCATTATATAAAAGCGTTTTTAAAGAGACGATGTATATATGTATCATAAAAATTAACAAAATAACTTTTCAATATAACTATAAAATTTAACATTTTTTACGATTAAAAAATTTTTCTACAAAAATGAATTTAATTCTCGGACGTAATAAATCTGAACAATCTGCACTTAACTAAAGTCGCAAGTTGCTCGAAAGAAGAAAAAAAAATCAAATCCTTAAAATAAATTTTCAAGTATCCCTCTTATATGCAGCGTCGACGTGTATCGTCCCTCCCTAGCTCTCACTCGTGCCCCCACCTCGCGGCGCGCGCAGCTCACACACGTAAGAGATTTTTCGCGATAAAAAAGCGGTTAAGGGGCCTACACGTTATTACGTAAAAGCCGTGCGCGCGGCGCTTTCCTTAGCTCGCTCGCGCGTCCCCCGCCTCCGGCCAAAGAGGTCATCCCCCAAGAGCGTACAAATTGAAGCTTCTCTCCCTCGGCCAGCAGCTTCTTACCCCGTCTACACTCTCCCGCCCCCGCGCGCTCTCCGGTTTCTTTTCTAACCCCATCTCTTCATTGCGGCGAGGTAGGTAACTTCATCGCTCTCTTTCTTTTGTCCGGCGATTTCTCGAGTGCCTACCCCAATAATATCGCCGGTCGAGTGCTTCCTTTGGGACCTCGCGCGCGCACACGTCGCCGCCGCTACCCACATTCTCGCTCTTCCGCGATCGCTCGCACCCTTCAGATATACTTTTCTCTTGCTTTCTCCGCCTCTTTATCGAACCTCTTCATCTTTCTCTCTCTCTCTCTCTCTCTCTCTCTCTCTCTCTCCCTACCTCTCTTCTTTCTTCTACGTTTAGCCCGCAGTTTAGCCGCTTACTGCTTCCGCGAGCTTCTTACTCGCGCGTGTCTCGCTTTTTTCCCTCGTCGCGTCTTTTCTCTTCTTCGGCGTCGGGCGCGTTGTCTTTCCTTAGCCTCTACGCCTTTCTTTTTTAGTGGGCACGACTCTCTTCCGCCTTCGGAGTATCGATTGCTTGTACTTTTTTCCACCTCTACGTATATTATCGATACGTGCGATAATCTTGAGTGCCGGAGGTTTGCGCTTATCGTGCAAACTCTGTGGGCGGATGGAGATTTTATTAGAGGCTCGCATGTAGGCGGTAACTGTATAGAATAATAGAGAATATCGAATTATTTATAGAATTCAATTTTACGGGCTTTATTCTCTCACGATGACTTGAAGAAATAATATGGAATTTCTTTTATTAATTTACCCGACGTTGACTCTTCACTAACGAATATATTTTCCGAAGAGGGAAAGATATCATTTTAAGAGCATCAAAAATTTTGAATGACATTAATAATAATCTTAAAACGTGTCTCTTTCGAGATGAATTTCCGGAAACTTGTAATAGATTTTTTACGCCCTTTCAACTCTGAAATACCTATTTCGGAATAAGCTGGATTGACACAAACGGGTTCTTCTTATGCGGGCAGCGGGTTACAGACACAGATACTCTATTTATAACTGTCACTGAGCTTTCTGTTATACTTACGCAATTCGATCATTAACCGAATAACAATATCGAATTAGTTAAATATACATTCTTTATCTGCCGCTATAGATAATCAAACTAATAGAATTAGTATAGATATTTTATAAATCCTGCCGGATGATTCATTAAAAAATAATTATATCCTTCAACGTATATATCACACAATAGATGAGTGTAACGTCAGATTCACATTATCCGTTATCATAATGACATTTGACCATTAAGAATAGCAACCCGATAATAATTTGATGTTATATACTTTATAAATATCGTAGTTTCTCGATACTTTCTAATTTTATATCTCCACAATTACATAATATTTATCGAATCCAGCTTTTCATCACCGCGCCGAGAGAAAATATATCATAAATTTTTACAATTTATTACACTATACCTTCTCCAAATATTAACCAATTAGCTCGAAAATCTAATTAATTTTAAACTAAAATGGGTCTAATAAAGCTACGAACATTATTCAAAGTTTATAAAGCCATTCGAGAATTACGGGGGACATAAAATTTTGTAACATAGCTCCCTGTATTACATAGACACATACATACATCGCGCTCCTGCTTCCCCATATAAATAGACAATTTTGCAAAGCCCATCCACGTTTCGGTTCATCAACCAACCCCAGAACGGAGCACTAAAATTTCAGCTAAAAACCATCATATCGTCATTCCATCACTCCCAATGGAAAAGTCACACGAATAAGACAGACTAGCGGGCAAAAGGAATCCTACAGCCGCGGTGTTCAGTTCACTTATGCAAAAAGCTCGAGCGGCTCAAACGGTCTCTCCTCCGCCCAATTCAGTTTTCCTCTCTCTCTTTCTCTCCTCGCGCGCGCGTCGGTTCCCCACCAGCAAACCTCAACCCGCTGAAATCCTTTCCGCAGCGCTCGGTACGCGCGCGCTATACACAACTCTCTCCTCTCATCCTTCTCCACCTCCTTCTCCTCCTCTATCCCACGCAACTTTCCGCCCTACATTTCTCAATTGAAAATCGCACCCTCGCTGCTTCCTCTCTCTCCCTCTCTCTTTCTCCATTCATCCCGAGCTCGTGCAAAAAAAAAGAAGACGACGACGAAGCCCTTTTGTCCTCCTCCCCCGTAACTTTCCGCGATTTCTTCCGCACCGGCACCACAGCCTCCTCCTCCTCTCCCACCGGCGCACTTTCATCTTGCGCTATATATCCGCGTGGCGCGCGCTCTGCCCCCGTGCAGCAGCAGCCCCACCCCACGAGGCGGCGCCGTCACGCCGGCAGCACGTGCTCCTGTTTACCTCGCGCTGCGAGTCACATGGCCGCACGTGGAAAGCTCGCTCGAGCCGCTGTATGTAGATATACGAAAGAGGGGATGATGCTTATACTGCTGTAGTAAAGAAGCGATCGTAGCTTCTTCCTCCATTTGTCTCTATTGACCTTTTCGCGTCACTTTTTTTATTCTTCCTAACGGCAGTATATAGCGGCGCGTAAATACGTACTTACATGCCCTCGGTGTGTGTTGTCGCTCGCTATCCGCCACCGCCGCCGCTTAACGCTGAATTATTGTTTAGAATTGCCTTATTGCACTTGACTCCTCTCGCGCGTTTTGCTTTAATTTACGAGGGAGCCAGTTCTCGTGTATTATTGACTCATGCGCGCGCGCGCACGCTCTATTGCACAAATCAGAATAATTCGTCTCGTTTAAAGCCATCCTTGCCCAGCGTGAATAATACGTGACACGGATGGATGAAAAAGGCTTTTCTAGCGTATATATGTATAGCCGTGACCAGCGCTCTTATATTGTTGAATTACATTAACGTCGTTGTACAGGCAAAAACAGTTTTTATTACAGCTCGAGTTAAAATTGTAAATGCTACTTGCGTTAAGACTCAGTTAAGCAATCGGCGTCTAGTGTAATTCGTGCCGAATAACCGCGCGGTTAATATACGTGCGGATTCAAAAAGTGATTGCTGCGGGCACGGGCACCTTTTTTCCCTCTTATTTTCCAAGAACTCCTTAAACGGGCTTAATGAAAGTGCTCTAAAGTCAAAGTTAAATTAGCCGCGTGTAGACGTATAGTGAGAGAGGGCCTCGTGTTATTTCTTTTTCTTACCGCGCGCTAACGCCGAGCGAGACACGACAATGAGAATTGATTGAGATATTTTTGTATCGCCCCGCGAGAAGAAGGAGCGAGCGGGGGGGTGCTAATTCGTTCGATGATATTGAGCAGATTTATATAGGCTCTCGGGGCGCGCGTAATGTGTGTTATTTGCGAAAATTGCCGGCGGTGGAGGCATGTATATGCTGCTGCTGCTGCTCGATGACGAAAGGCGCCCGTGCAGATACATATAGGTGTACACTGTATGTGTGTACCCGCGCGCGGAGATTATTGACGAAGCTGCTTTACGAGGTCCGAGGAGAACTTTAGCGCTCGCGCGAGAGAGAGAGAGAGAGAGTTCGATCCTTCAATTAGCATTTCCAGGCCACATTGTGTGCGCCCGCGCGCTCGTGTACACGCGCCGTTGTATAGGTATATAACGTAGGCGTGATATATGCAAATGCGCGCGAGAGCGTATAATTATCATGGTAATTATTAGAAGGCAGCTAAGTAGCTGGATGGAAATTATCACACGAACTTCAGCACACACACACACACACACACAAGAGCGGTAACCAGTTTTGTCGGGCTTAGCCGGGCAGCCGACCGACGCGTTTTCTTGTTGCTGCTTTTTTCGCTGCCGCTGCCTCTCTGCGAGATATATAGAGTTCGGCACAGTTGCTTAACGTGAATTTGCTCGATTTACTTGTGTATATAATGCACGCTGTACTCGCCTTATAATTACCGTGTGTTTTGTAATTTAAAAAGCCAGCGCGCGGGAGAATTATGATCGAGAGTGGCTGCCGCTTTTCGAACGTGAAAAATTAGCGAATTGACTTCTTATCGAGTGTGTGTATGTATACGGCCTATACTTCGAATTCGAAAAACTGCTCGGCGACGAAATAAAAATTTTAAATAGCTCCGGCAATAAATAGCCGCTAATCCGACGCGAGCATTCATCTTATTTATTAATGGAGATATGGCGAGATAAATTATTCGCGCGCAGGCTCTCTCCGAGCCTCTCGATATACGCTCATTAAAATAGAACTCGCTCGCGAAAAAGTGGCAAAGCCCGCTATTTATATGTTACAAAGGAGAGAAAGAGAGATAAGTTAACGCGTAGGTATACGCGCGGCTAACGAATTGTATTTCTATTCTCTCTTTCTCTGTCTTGCAGCTTTTCTCGCGCGCGTCTCCGCTTTAATTTTTGCCTCGTTTACTCTATCTCGTTGCAGCTTCCTCTTCTTCTTGTCCATCCCTTTTTACCCCTCCTAATACCGGCGGGCCGCCGTCTTTCTCTTTCTCTCGCTTCCCCTCTCTCTTCTCTCAATCACACTCGCGCCAGCTTCTCGCTCTTTCTTCCCCCCGCCGCTCGCGTACTATCCTTATTCCCGCATGGATACGACCAAGTAACTTTCTTAATTACTGAGATTAAGTTAATCGCAGCCAGCCGGCGATAATCACCGGCCAACCCCGCCGACGCCGCCGCACCGTATCGACGGAGAGAGAGAGAGAGAGAGAGAAAGAGAGAGAAAGAGAGAGAAAGAGGAAGAGCACGGCTCGCTCGCTAGCCCCCCTCGCTCACTGTTTTGTTCTTTCTCTCCTTTTTCTCGCTCTCTTTCTTTTTCGCCCTCGCGTTCTTCTTTCCCTGAAATCTAACACACCCAGAGCGAACTCTTACTTTCGCCCTCGGGAGAAAATGCGGTTTCTCAGCTTTTTCGCGCTCGCCCGAACCTCTGAGAGCGAGAGGGATACTCGACACTCTCGCGTGCGCCGCTACAATGTATTAGGGACTATCTTCTTTTTCCAAAGGACGATAGAAATCATTTTTTTTCTCTTTCTTTTTTCTCTGTCTCTGTGTTTTGATGGGAAAAAAAGAATCGGATCATGCGAATTTATTTTCTTTTTTCCACAGAAATATACGCGCCTGGAAATGAAATTAATGGAATTTCAAGGCATGGTGCTTTTTTTCCTCTATACTATATCGAAGCTTCATTACGATAACAAATGTTTATGATTATTATGAAGGTTGTTTATCCATTAAACAATATTTTTCCACCTTTTCACGTAATAACGCATTTATTTGTAAATGAAAGAATGCGTTTCCGCTTGAAAAAAAGAAGATATTAATGAAAACCCCTGCGTGTCCGCCTGTATCGGACATTGGTTTTACATTACATTTAATTAAAAGTATTTACGCACGACTCCAAAAATATCCACACATTAGCTATGTTAAAAGCTTTTTCATACAAATGGTAATGCCTGTGCAATCGTATAGTATTTTTTTTACGCACTGCTAAATTTCGGCTGTTACGTTATTACCAAATTATTATTTTTTTTTATTCTACATACATGAATTTTATTCGCACAGTATCTACAAGCAAGCAAAATATAAACATATTTTTGCAAATCAAAATAATTCCCAGTCCAGGCCAATGTCAAGTAGTATTAATTATGTAAAGTGCCAAAATAAGTATGATCCCTCAAGGAGATCAAAACATAAGATAAAACAAGTATGCCTCTCTCGCGTATATTGACATTTTATTTTTCTCGATATACGCGTATGACACGCGATCAATCTTCTCTCTCTCTCTCTCTCTCTCTCTCTTGCTCTCGACTCGGGGTCATCCCGATCAATAACAATGATTATATTTTCAGTATAACATGGGCGCGAGGAGAGAGAGAGAGAGAGCGCATCGGGACGAATCTCCCTCTCACTCTTTCTCTCTCTCTCGAAAACGGGTCGCTCATTCGATTGTTTTAATTATACAGAAGGACGTGTTCGCTCGGCGTTTACTTTTACAAGATCCAATTATACATCGATGGAAATCCATAGAGACCTTATCGTCGCCACCCACCACCCCGCATTTTCGCCTATAGCTCTCGATTCTCTAAATTAAGGAGCGCGGCGCCCTACCGTCTCGATATGCTCTCGATCGGCCCGGCTAAAATCATGGACGACGTCAATCACCCGTCGTCTGAAATTCGAGCGACGCTCGGAGGGGGAGAAGAAACCCAAGGTTTCGCTAGTACGGATTTAACACAGATTCATGACAATGCCGAAAAAAGGTTCGTTATTTTAGCCCTTTCAGCGAATTTCCTCGATAATCGTCCCGATTTTCTCCAGCGACGTGCTGAGCAATTTATTGTAACGTATGTTTCTTCGCATCGAAATTAAAATGTACATTCGTACAAGTATTTTATATACGCATTTTAATTGGAAATTAACCTATTACATTATGAAAAAAAAAACAAGTTTTTACATACACTAAGGATAAATTATATTATACAATTAAGAAAATT
>JAPYZO010002945.1:0-20997 GCA_030522905.1 Torymus flavipes | reverse complement strand
GGCGGCGGCGGCCCCGTAGCGCCAATTAAATTCCCTCGAGAGTTTTGTAAAAAAATACAGGCGGCAGCGGCGGCCCTCGCATATGAAAAGGAAAGGTGACTCTCTCCACTTCTGATATATACTCTTGGCGGGTGTATTTTTAGAATCGCGCGCTGAGAGAAAACAGAAGAGACGCGCTGACGCGACACGTTCTTTTACAGTCCGCGCGCGGTTGGCAAGTGACAGTAGTATTGGGTCGATTAAGGGCAGACGCCGAGCGGTCGTATAGCGCGCGCACACAGTCCAGTGCCAAGGTGTTACTATTGGCTGTAGGGGTAATTGCTCGTGCCGTAAGGGATTTTCGCTCTTTGACGGCTGCCCCGCGGCGGCGGCGAATTGATTTGTTTCATTGTTCCCGGGAAATGGCCGGAGGGTTCGCCAGGTGAATAGGATATAATCTGGTTGAAGATTTTTTTTTCTTGGGCGATCTTATGTGGCTTTTAACTTGGATTTTATAATTGAAATGATGAGATTTTTTAGCGAGCATTCCGTTATTTTGTTATGCCGAATTAGGAGGATGATAGTAAAGCGAATATGAATTATAGCGGATGAGTATATTGTAAAAGCATTATGGTGAATAGCCATTGTAATGGGCATTTGCTAAATATTAAAAACTCCCGTATTAATTTAATTTGGAAGGGATATTCATTAATTACATCCGATAATGCAGTCAATAATCAATCGTAATTACCGGCGGTACCTAGAATTCGCATTTGCTGATGAAATCAAAAGCTAATAAATCCACAGCGTACATTAGAAGTGACTCAATTTAATTTTAGAAAATTAAATACGAGTCTCGTCCGATATTTCTATCAACCTCCCTTGTTATTTGCAAAGCACTGAAAAAATCGTATACGCGCCCCAGACCCTCTTTTCATGTACACACACCCGCACAAAAACGTACGGGGGCCAGCTTTCGAGCCCCGAATAAATATTCGATCCGCCGTAATGCACCAGGCGTGTGTTATTGCATTACCCGAGCGCTGCTTTCCAAACTAGGCAAAAAGAGTTCACAAGCACGCGCTACATGCATATATATATAGCCTCAATCGAATTTTTGCCAATGACGCTAATTTAAATTCGCAATGTACGTGTATATATATACATATGCGCGGGATGTACTGTGCCGAAAAACGATCGTCGTTAAAAGAATCGGGGTAAAATAAAAAAAGAACAAAAAAAGGGTAAAAAACAAGCATTTCCAGGACGTACATTTTCTATAAACCAAAACGTACAAAGAGCTGGTAGCGCGAGCGCGTGGATTAACTTTTTAAAACAATCCGCGGAGCGATATACATCGGGCTTATCTATTAAGCTCTCCGCGAAAGCGATGCGAGATTCGCGCGGCGAATGAAAAATGAACAAGAGAGAGGGAGCTATAGAGAGCAAGGAAAAAAGCAGCAGCAGCAGTAGCGGTACGAAAAAAAGAAGCGCCGCGAGCCTTTCTCCGCAGCAGCAGCAGCAGCAGTACCGGCTCGATGTACAATAAAGCGCGCGTAAAGGCGAGCTAACGCCCCGAACGTTATATCCGCTTGAAAATTACAACGTGTTGATCGCCCCGCGACTTTCCCAGGGCGCGCAGTGGCCGAAGTCTCGCTCTCTCGTGCAGCGCTGCACGCTTCGAAAGACAGCGCGAGCGCGTGAAAACATTTCATTTCGCGGGAATGTTTCAGCCATAAGCGAGCCAGTACGCGAGCAAACGGTGGAAAACGTAGAGAGGGAGAACAAAATGCATAAAGAAAATCGGAGAGTGAGAGAAAGAGATTTGTGTGCACGTAGGTACGAGAGGTTGGGTTGTAGAACGCGTGAAGTCGAGGGTTCGCTATATATATGTATATGTGGGAATGAGGTTTTCAGAGGAAATTCGTTACGCTGCCGTGCCGGCGATTAGGGACATTTTTCAAAGGCATGCATATTCGCGCCTGTATTTTTGGAGATTTTTGTATACGGGGTTGATGGTGATTATTTGTTTGCATAATTTTCACTGAAAATAAAACTGCAGGAGAGTGAAATATATTATGGTGCGTGCAGGTACGTCAGGTATTTTGAAATATCATGTGAATTTATATATCCGAAGAGCTTTTCCTGATTTTCAATATTGTGTACTTCAATGATATAAATAATTCATATATAAAATATTCTCTTGAAACAGAAATGACACATTTCAAGCTCATATTTTACCTAAAAAATATAGAAACCCTTTTTCGCTATTATTTTTAAACAAATCAGACGCACTTTCAGCGTATTTTGCGACTGCAAGACTTTTTTATATCCTGCATTCTCCACATTTAAAATATATAAAAAATTACAGCACTTTTCCGCCACCCACAAATCCACAATTGGCTTTTGCGCGCGCTCGACATCGCCGAGGAAAGAAAGAAGATGAAAAAAAAGCCACCGCAGTGGAAGAAGCTCCGCATATTAATATTGCGAAAGGACGAGCTCGGAATAGAAAAATATACATGTACGCGAAGTAATAGAGCGCCGGGTTGAATATATATACATGCACGAAACGCGCGCGAGCGCAGCGATAGAAAGATACACGAAATAACCAAGCTCTCCGAGAGAGACTGCACCTACACGCATACCTATACACACTATACAACCATACAGCAGCAACAGCAGCGTAATACGGGTTTATCGATCTAGGCCTGCGTTATACAGCCCCGGCGTGCCCGCGCGTGCTGCGCGCATAACGAGGGGAAATTCCATAGCGCTCGCGCGCGTGTCACGCGGTTAAAAGAGCAGATCGTGAGCTCTTGCACGCCCATCGAATGAACGTCGAGAGGGGTGAGAGGGAGATAACAGGTTTTTGCGCGAGACGTTCGGTAATATCGCCTGAGCGCATATTCGGGCGGTAAAAAGCGGGGAATGCCTCGGCCGTTAATTCAACCTCGCATCGTAAAGACCGACGAGCGCAACGCGCGGCAGGCAATCCCAACTCTCTCTCTCTCACGAGCGATCGATCCTCGCGAGTTTCACGCGCGCTCGCGAGCTTTAATAACCGCTTGACGCCATTTCCAGTTCTTCCTACTTCCCCTATACCGCTAGCTCGCGTACACCCGCCTTTTCTTCGCGGGTGAGCTTTTGAGACCGCGAGAGTCGTATAGTTTCCGTTCTCTCTCCTCTTTCACCCGTTCCTCTTTATTCGGAGGGGCGAAAGTTGGCGAACGGATCCGCCGCGAACTTTTCGCGAAGCCATTGAAACTCCGGCGTAAGGCTGCTGCAGACGGTGTGCGGATGTTTGTTTTTGGCCCGGCGATTGTGTCCCACCGATCGTGTCGCGCGGTGTGTTAGAGTGTGGGTGAGAGGAAGGGAAAGAGAGAGAGGATCGAAGTTATACTGATGACGTTAGGAGTAGAGGGTTAGTTTTAACGCTGGTTGACTGCCGCGCGGAAGAGTGTCTCGATTTCACGGCTGCTGGAGAGAGAGGGAGAGAGAGAGAAGGTAAATGCGGAGAAAGTTGCAGAGGGTCTCTGTTTGATTCGGTGGAGAGAATGGGAAATGGTAGAAGGTGATTTTCGATGATGAAAAAGAAATATTCTTTGGATTTTTCATGATTTTCGAGGGAGTTTCTTTTTAGCTTCTCTGATGGCCGAGTTCGAAGTTTCAACTTTGTAATTTATATTCTTTCAGGGCCATTTGACGTCGCGCATTAAACTTCGCGTGCAGTAAACTTTTTGAGAATGTTTTGATTCATTACTCATAGAACGAATCGTTAAAATTTTACGAACTCGAACTACGAATATTCGAATCTCTATTTCATTTTATGGATATCTCTCTTCGTTCTTTTTAATTATCCTTTTTATGCTCGTATAACTTGAAACAGTTATTTCTGGTATATTCCATTTTTTTTAAATAATTAAGATCATCGGACGAGGAAATTCCAGGCAATTACAGAGCGTTCGTCCGGGGGCCGGCTTTTCGCAAAACAAGTTGGGTATACGCGCGGGCGCTCGCACAAAGTTCTTATCGCATTAATTCGATGTTTTGTTTCAAAATAAGAAAATTTCGTTCATTCCGCGCGCGGCACTTCCGACGCCGGGGCTCAGCTCGCCGGGTATTCACGGCTTCCGCGATATTGTTATAGTGCGAGGGGGAAATTTCGCATCATGTTACTGCACGAATGTGTGTGCGTGGATTGTAGCTAAAGGAAGAGCGCTGCGGCAGAGAAAAAGAAATTTAATTAAATTTCATAATTAGCCATTTTATTTATCTTGACATTTCGTCGAATTTAGACGCTATGACTATCGCTCTAGTGGGAATTAATTGTGTATTTTGCGTATATCCTGTGGCAGAATTATTTTAAAATAACTTGGAAAATGAGCTAGCGGGTGAGGCGCGTGTATAGGGGATTGACGTCGGTCTTTCATAAACTTCGATAGTATCGATATTATTAATAATGTTGATATAGCATAATGATATCAGGAGGGAGATTTCCCGAACCTTCACTCAAGCAATAGCATTATAATGTCAGAGAAGTTTCGCATCGTGACGTTTCGGTACAAGGATTTCGCGAAATGTCAATTAGCGTAACAATGTCTAGTTTCAGTTATTCGCGCGGTGTTGTCGAGTCAATGGAAATTTCATCCCACGCGATTATACTAAGCTTCTCAATCGATAAAATATATTAACGGTTATACGAAGATTTAATTGGATTGCGCTGTATAATTAATGTTTTCCGTTTATATTACAATAAATTAATTGATTTTCATATCAATGCCAATGTATTTACATGAAAATCTTCAATCAGATTTTGTTGAACTAAATTTATTTGAAATTTAAAAAGAATATGCTATGAAACATAATATGAAACGAATTAATCAAAACTCCATTTTTATCAGAGAAAAGATAATATACTCGTGAGTGAGAGTTACGCTGCATGTCTGACTTTTACGACTTCAATATTTCTATGGGAATCCATAAAAAAGTATAAATTTTCAACAAATATGGTCCTTTGTTGAGAAGATAAAATATCTGTAACGGATATTGAATAGCGGGAAATGATTCAATTCTTCGAATCCACAGCTGCTCTTTTCCAAGAAGGAAAGTTTATCGAATTGTACTGTAAATAATTTTTCAGACATTTCTGCAAAAATGTATGCATACGCTCTTGCTTTTACAACACACCAACTTATTACCCATTGAACTACATACATGATATATTTTTTCCAATTTTATCGTCCAAAACTCATTTCACCAAAACCCGAAAAACAAACCACACGCCAAGCATTCAACTTTGCACAGCCTCACCAGCTCTCACTCGATCCTTTCTTCCTCAACTCTACATGCAGTACCTCACCCCCAGCCGAATCGATTTTTCACCATTATGCGCTCAGGCTCGCGCGCGGATTAATCGTAAAAAATTCCCGAAGATATTAACTCAAATGTATTCCGCACTCCTCTCTTCCTCCACTCTCTTCCGCCTCCGTCACTCCCTCTCCCCGCACATTTTTTACGACCGCGCCATAAAAGTCTCGATTTCACGCGCGAGAGCTTTCGGTTGCATCGCTGCACGTATCACGCATGTGTGTGCGCTCTCGCACCAAGCAGCGCGAGCGTTTACAAAGTAAATAACACAAGAGGTTCGGCGAGGTTAGCCGAAGGTGGTGGAGTGAAAAAAGTCAAGAGCCGCTCCGAGGAAAGGTAAACACGCCAACGCAGAGGCTTAAGGTGCAGACGACTTTTTCGCGGTTTACTTAATTTAATAACGCTTCCGCGAAACGCAATTTCAAAGATAACACTTAGCGCGGCTGCTGGCTGCAGCGTGCGGCGTCGCGACGACGCGCCACGAGAAGTGGAACGGGCCGTCTGGGCCGCGGTGAGCGAGAGAGCGCGAAAATTAGGAGAAAGAGAGAGAGAGAGAGCAGCAGCCGCGTGTTCGTATACGCGTACGTGAGAAATTGCATAAGAAGGGTACGTGGGAGTTGCGCTCGCGAGCAAAAAGGGAGAGAGTGAATTAGAGAGGAAGAAATGAATGAGGGAGAGAGAGAGAGAGAGGAAAGCGTGTGCGAGTGCGCGAGCACGGGGGCGGATAAAAACGAGAGTAAGGGCCGGCGCGAGCGCGAGGAAGCTAATGACCGAGAGAATGAAAGAGATTGAGAGAGTCGGCGGGGAAAATAAAGCGCGCGAGATAGAAGGAGGGAGAAAGCGGCTACGTACGGTATGGATTGCACATCATTATCGCGCATTACCTTATGTGCGCTGAGTTTATTCCGGAGTGGGTATGTGTGCGTGTGTAGGGAGAGAAACGTTGGAGAGAAAATTTTTTCAAGGGTTTTAATAAGCAGATCTTTAATAAGTAACGCGAATTAATGGAGATGTTAATTTTTATGTGGCTTTTAAAACAATGTCCATTGTTTTTAAGAGTTGTTGTAAAATGAAAAATAAATTAAATAATTTAACATTATACTCTTTATTATACCACAAACATTATAATAAACGTATATTTATACAAGGATCCAAAGAAACTCTTTTTTATTTTCAGCGCTGCGGAGTTATCAAAAAAGTACGTTTCCGCGTTAACAGCTACATAAATTCAAATAAAAACAAAAAAACAGGCACATCCCTCCTTTGCATTTTTTCTTTGCGGAGGGCGAGCTTTAACACCGCAGCCAGCGGCGACTTTTACAGACATTAAAATAATGCGAACAAGTGCGGAGAGTAAGTAGTAAAAGTCAACCTACGCGCGTATAAACAAACGCGAAAGACGTGCATTCCCTTTGACCGTGTTAGCGCAGCCGTCGTCGTCGTCGTACAGTGAAATACATTTTAATTACGAACGAAATTTTATTCATCACAAAAACCGGGTACAAAACGCCACCAGTCGCGTTACACAGAGGCGTAAAGGACAAACCGGAGCGGGAATAATTATACTTAAAAGAAGCGTAGCAGGCGACACGCCGGTGTAGTACGACCGAGAGAGGAAAGCTCGAAATAAGAGGAAAATAGATAAGAAGAGAGGGACTAGATTCCATCTCTTTCCGTTGGGCAAAGGCCGACTGCACAGGAAAAGAGACAGAGAGAGGGACGGAGACACCGGAGAGTACTTTATTTCGTAACGCTGTACGTGCGGCACCCGCCTCCGTACCGAGAGAGAGAGTTAGAGGGTAAAGGCTATACGCTCGCGCGCCTTGCTCTGCGCACCCCGACATCAAGATAAGGTTACCCCCTTGGTCAACCGAGGCTTCTGCCCCGTTGTTTGCCACTTAACCACTGACTTTCGACCTACCTAGCTTGTATCTCGCGCTGTTTCTCGACTCCCTCTCGTTCGTTCGTTTTTTTTCTTCTTCGCCCCCCGACTTCTCCGCGGACTCGCTCTCTCTCTCTGCCTGTGTTTTCTCTATACCGCTTCTTCTTCTTCTTTTGGCGTCGATATAGCGCGTGTGCTAGATTTTCCCCGTTTACTGCTATGTGTTTTCTTTTCGACGAGGTTGGAAAGTAGCGCGCGAGATTGGAGCGTGCAGGAATTGGAAGTTTGGATTTTGAAAAGTTCGGGGGATCGGTGTGAGAAATAGTTCATTCAATTAAGAGCCGCGCCTGTGGTATGTCGAGGAGAGGCCGACGGATTTCAGAATTAATCGGGCCGCGATCGATTGCCGATATTACATGCAGTTTTGATAAATATGCAAATTGTCAAAGTGAATTTTACGCGGCTGTGGGCACCGGTCGGCGCGAAAGTAAAAGTAGAGTGTGACATGCGCAGTTTGTACAAAGGAAGGAATATTGTTTTATATATCGTTTGAATTGTGTGTATAATTAGAAGCTCGTAATAGCATTTTCATATATAATGTTGAAGAACTCGCGAGGGAGATACATTGTTCATTGGATATTTATGAAGATATTATAGACATTTGTTATCATTTTATAGTAGGAACAATTAATACATTAAAAGCTTAAGAGCAAACTGAATGAGAATTTATAATGCTTTCAATTCAATGTATATTACGATCGCAATATAGTAATATTTTTAGTATTATTGTGCGATTTGCAGCGTTAAAAGTTCAAAGATTCGGATAAATGTTTTAACTGTAAATTAAAATTGTGCGATAAAAACTAATTGTGTACATTATAAAGTTCGGTTTTAACGACCCGATCAGATGAAGTTAAAAGCTAAACGTTAGGACAAAAAACTGGAAAAAAAAATTCTAAAAAATGTATTTTTAATCAAAGATCTTATAAAACTTCTCACTAGACTTTAGACTTCACACGTGTTTATATATACAATCAAAGACAAACTTCTTTTTTATAAAATACTGCCACTTCGCCAATTGCTGGACGTCAAAATAAGCACTAAATTTTGAACGCCACTCCCGTAGATCTGAAATTCAAACAATTAAAACCTGTAACTTATGTGTACACCCGACATAAAACGAAAATCCCGGGCGAACCAGTTTAATTAACCACAACGGCGACGGCCGACATCACCGCGCGCGCACTTGCGCAATCCAACTTTTTACAATTTTTCGAAATGAAATACTGTAAAAGCGTGCACGGGAGCGTAAAAAGTGCGAACGCAAAAAAAAAAATAAAAGTAAAAAACAAAGCCGGTAGATGCTCTCCTCTGGTCTTAAAAGCGCACTCGAGGCAAAAACCCTGTGTTGGAAGGGAGGGATATCAATCCGGGTGGCATATCGGGACCCGCGGCGGGTGGAAAGTGTCGCGGATTTCTCCCTATAACAATTTAATAATGCACCGTATTACCCTTCCCACTCGCGCGCGAGAAAAGAGAAGCCAAAGGAAAGACGGCGCCGGGAGCAGAGGATGAGCGCGCGGGCCGTTATAAGCAGATTTATACGGAGCCATAATCCGAAGGACGCCCCCGCGACGAATGGCGGAGAGACAGAGAGAGAGAGAGAGAGAGAAAGATAGAGAGTAAGAGAGCTTCGCTCTATATATGTTTCCGCGCGCACGGGAAGGGGGGATATCCGTGAAAGATAAAGAGAGACAGAGAGAACGAACGCCAGCTGGTGGGACAGGTTAACGCCTGGCAAATTGGCACGACTCCTCTCTCTCTCTCTCGCTCTCTCCCTTCCTCTCTTACTCGGTCATTTTCCGCTTCGGGAATGGCTAAATTCGCCGATGCCCCTTCCTATCCCTCTCGCGGGAGATCGCGGCCGCGCGCGAAGTTTGTTATTAAGTTGCGCGCGCGGTGTGTATAACGCTCGCGCGACTTCGTGCCAAAACGGAGCGAGATATGTATATATATGTATATATATATATGATGCGTATATACTCGAGCGCGTTTTTCTTGCTTTGTTTTGTTACTCCGATGCGCGAAGTTTATTATCAATTACATTCGTTACGGGCATTCGCCCGAGATATAGGGGAAACAGCGAGAAATGGTGAAAGAGAGAGAGTTTCGTACGCACGCGTGCGAAAATACGATCCGCGCGTCTATAAATACGGGCGCGAGCGAAGTTATAATTGCTACCGTAGACTAAACGAAAATAAAAAAGAGAGACGAGGAGAGAGAGAGAGATAGAGAGGAGATGAAGAAGAGGGAGGAAGATTGTTAATATTTATCGAATTGTTTGCTTTTCTGTGATTGGCCGGTGATTTATCGGATATTATGCACGCGCGAACGGTTAACGGGGAAGTTCTAGTAAAAATACCGGGACACGAGCTATTATTAGAAAAAACGGCGACAAATAAGATCAAAGAGGCTGAATTCGTCAATGAGATATGGGATTTTTCATGCGTGCCGAGAGGTATGTTGGGATATAACGTTCTAAAAATGCAAAAGAGTGAGTTTAGTTGCGAAAAATTCTTTGCTAATGATCCTTATTTTAGATTGTTTTCATATTGATCCGTTTATTTCTACGTATCAACGTATCATTGTATAGCGATAATTATTTGGACACTTTAAAAATAATTTTTTTTGTAAATTCCTAATCTTAAGTCATTAGAAAAAACATTGAAAAAGGTTTTAACAAAATTTTATACGACGTCAAAATTACAATAGCACGCCTGTCATATGCATTATCCCATAAAACCAAACACACATACGCGCGACAAAAAAGTATCAATAATTCTCTGCTCACGTTAAAAAAACCACAACAAAACACGCATCACGGAACATCGACGTTCATCACCCCGCCACACTTTCTCTTGAATTAAACAAACTCCATCACAAAAAGCATCACAGCGACAAAGCGAAATATAACTTTAAATTAATTTGCCCCGACAGCGGTAATCAGGTCAGCCGCGGCGCTTTCCACGTTCTCGCGACATAATTAAAGAGCGGCAGCTTGCTCTCGCGTATACTGAAAAAGCCCGACAGAGAGTGGATCCAGCCATGCGCGTACCCTTAACTAAACACCCGCACCTACACACGTTCTCGCTTATAAACATATATCGATAAACATCCACCGCCGAGCGTCTAATTAAAAACCGTATCAACGTATCGAAACATACCCCGTGATTGCTCAAAGGTGCGGTGGGCCGAAGCATAAGCCGGGATTAATTAGGCGCTAAATGTTTGTGCGGATGTTCGTCTCGTCTTTGAATCGTATCGCACGTCACGGCGGCGATTGGACGCGCGGAGTGTATTATATACATCATCGCAGACGCGCGAGTGCGGACGATAAAGAAAGTAGGCTACGAGCGCAGGCGCCGAGGCCATTGTCGAGAGCGATGTTTGAATACCGAATTCCGCGGCGCCGCGGGCGCTTAAATTATTCATGCGGTTGTAAAGCGCGTGAACGAGGCTGGAGAAATTTTCATTATGTGGAAATTGCGCGCCGCGGTCTTTTTCTCTTCGCCCCCCTAGTGCTGCTGCTGCTTTGCGCATTGATTGCAAATTAATTTCGGAGAGAGAGAGGGAAGTTGAATGGAGGCTGGAAGGGGGTAATGAGTGAGCGAGGTGGTGTAAAGTTTTTTTGGGTGGTGGGGAAGGGGGATTCACATTAAAATAATTTTTTTGGGTTATTTTGGGGCCGAATGCGGAGGGAAATGTGAATTAAATATGCGGGGGATGGTCGAATGTTCGCGTTTTTAGAGCGAAATTTTACATAATTTTATTTTATTAATTAATGCGGGAAAATGGATAGAGGAATATATTGCCGATGACTTATAATGTATATTTCGAAAGAACAGTACACGCGATGCGTGAATATATCGGAAGCAGAAACACAACAGACATACGTTTTGTCGAGGATTAAACGAGACAATTTTCTTCATCACACGGTTGAGACAGGCTTGAGGGAAGAATGCCGCTACTACTTAAACGCATCTTATTTTAACAACGTAATATTACTCGGAATTTTGTTTCACATCTCATAACGACTTCGTTTTACGCGGAGTCACGCATTTTGACATAATATAATGCTTGAATCATCCGAGCATGTGTCATCGCACAAAGTAGGTTTATGCATTTGTCAGCGCGCACGCGGGAGATGCAATTTTTGGCACATGCTCGCGCGGAATTTCCGCTCTTTTACCGAAACGGTTCAACACAATATATTTGAACAGTTGTAAAATAATAGGTGACCGACTACGTTTTCGGTATATATCACTCATCTGTCGACGTTTCTGACTTATCGAAAATATATATTTCCGTTTTATTTATTTAAATATATAAATGTTATTTTGTCGGCCGTGGTAAATGTTGACTGTATATTGGAGGGTAATATTTTGTATATACAAACTCTGACTTTAAAAACAGTAAAGTTTTTTCCCCGGTTAAAAATACAATTGTTATATATTTGAGGAAATACATATTAACAATATTTATCCTAACTTTCCGTAATTCAGCAGCGTTCGAAATGTCAGCGAATTGTAATTAGAATTACGTACGTTTCAAACGCCAATGCGAAATCCTACACCGATACACTTTCGTCTCTGAAAAGTATGATGTAATGCATTGCGATGTATTAATTTATCGATCGACGTACATATAGATTCTGGGAGGCTACGACTAAATAATGCTTACGTTGAAACTTATTAGTCAATCGCATATTCAGCTTATCGAAAAATCCGTTAATTATTAATGTGAAGCGATGGACTGCAGGCCGCTATCACATTCATTACTCTAGCATTAATCTCAGATCAATTATTGATAATAAACACTTTCGTAACTCACTGATAGCTTATTATTATCGCCGGATACATTAATAATTGCAGCGCTATTTATGGAAGTACAGTAAATTTAATTTTATAAACCGCACATTTTACATATAGTAAACAATCGACCATATAATGCACCGAACAAGTAGTAAAATCCTAATATAGCAAGACTACACGTCATTAAAGCTCAATCAACTCCTTTGATATAAAAATAGACTCATTCATGCATTTCGCAACAGTTTCCGAATTTCCCGTTCACCCGAACCACTCATACTTATCGATCCGTAAAATCGCACACTCGAACCCCATACAGACGTTCGCAGAAATAATTTCTTCTCGGAACAACGCTAATCCAACACTGAACTCTCAAAGTAAAAAAACAACAAAACTTCCCTCCTCCCGCGCGCAGAAAGCCTCTAAACAGATTAACAGGCCGAAAGATAACTTCTCTCTCTCGACTCTCGTGTTCCGCGTACATACGAGTGTAGCTGCACTTATCGGCCGGAATGAAGTGCGCATCAAGCGAGCGCGTCGAGCAGCAGCTGTGCCTAGCGGAAACGGTCAAGATTCGCGCGCGTGGATCCATATGGGGCGCATTGTTCCTCTCCCTCTCTACTCACCGTGCGCATCGAGCTTTTCATTCTGCGTTTATCCTTCCTTTTTAACCCCGGAGAAAACGCTCGCCTCTTTTATTCCGTTTTAATTAGAACCGCTACACACACTCATATACACATACGAGGCCGCTTCTAATTTTCCATGGGTACCACGACTTTGTGTATGTAGAAATTTCTTATCAGCGAAATGGAAAATTTCAAATGAAAATCTTTTGCGCGTGCGCGCGCGGTCTCCGCGGCTTTGGAGGATTTCGTTTTATTGCCCCCGCGCGTCGTAGGTGGATATACAGACGCACACACAAGCGGCGCGCGCTCGTTTTTACTCGCCGTTCTTTCGCCCTGCTTTACGAGCTTTCTTTTTAGTCGGCAGCGTGAGCGAGAGAGAGAGAAGAGTTCGAGAGGGCAGTTTGTCGGGCACAGCAGTGGGATAAAACTGGGGGAGGAGGTGGAAGTCTTTTCGAGGAATTATTGCACTACGCCGCGCTTTTCCGTTGATACTAATATATGTATCGGTTATTGAATATTGGATATGCGAGCGGATACTTTTTCCTGCGCGCGCGCAATTAATTCTTCGCTCGTCGATTTTTGTTTAACAATGTTTATTTAGAGACGGGGCCGGGTGTATATAAGTTGTGCGGGGGAATTAAAATCTTAAGAGATTTGTGCAGAGGTAGGTCCAGTGGGTATCGGAGGCCGAAATAAATGATGACCTGACAATAGTGCGCTAAGGGGAGAGGGGGTGAGTTATTCGGCGGTACAAGCAGTAGTATTAAGAGGATATTTATTATTGAGGAGCAATTAAGAAAAATATCAATTGAAAGAGTGTATGGTCGGTTATTTATCGCATATACGCGCGATTAAACATTTGTTCAGGATAAATGGCCGGTGCAAATTGCGAACAAAAGATTGCCAAGTATTCATTGGAGAAATGTTTATAATGGCGATCAAAATTTCGTGTAACACAGTTTAACGTTCAATTTCACAGAAATATATGCGAATTTATCATCGCGTCTAACGGCTTAATACCCGCTGAAAAAATAATGGACCGTGGCTTTGCTAAAAACACCCATCATACGATGTAATTTTCGTATGTTATACGTAATTTAGGTGTCGCATAATAGTCAAAATATTTATAGTTAATCCAGAAAGCAAAGCGAAATTCGCTCGCTCGCTCCAACCCAAATGGGCAAATAAATTTTCCTAGATTTGAAGCTCCTACGAGGATTTAATTGTCGCGGCTCGGCATCGGCTGCGTGTTTTGTTAGCACTCAATGTAGTTTCGCGGATTGCAATATTCACGTAACAAAACACAAACTGATACGCGTGCTCCGGAAAAACCGTGACAAGCAAATTTCGCCATTGTTATAACCTCGCGAAATTCCCCGCGCATTTGCCGTTCTCCAAATTCATCGAGGCAAATACACCCTCTCCCCGCTTAATTTCCACCCTGAAAAATCTCTCTATCCCCATTTTAATTTAAACTGATGTAAAAAACGGGGCGCTTCCTGACATTTTACTAGCGACGAGCGGGCGACGCATAAAGAAGAAGAGACAGCGTAGAGCGCGCGAGGTGAGACGCTTTGATCGCTTACAAAACGCGCGAATATATGTCCCGCCACCGCGATTTCGAGAGATCGCGCCCGCGCGGCTGTATAATTTACGACCCAGTAAAAAGACACAGTGTGATTCGCGCTGTGCGTTCGGGGAGAATATATACACCCACGCGCTCGCGAGAGAGATGCATTTGTTTGTCAAGAGCCGTAAGGTTTTTGGCACACGCAAACTAGCCGTTTCCCCTCCTACGCGGGAATTATTCGGGGACGCGTGCGCTTAATTGTTTTTCGAGTGTGACTAAATAGTTTAATTAGCGCTGCTGATTGGGTCCGTACGCGTGTATATATATATGTATACGGCACGAACAACAATCGTGAAATGTATCGTGATGCCGCGAGTTTCGGAGAATATCGCGGTATATAGAGAGCGGGGATTAAGCGGGGATTCTGACGGAGAGATTCACGAGAGGCTGTAAAATTTTTATTGTTTTGTAGCAATAAGTTTTATCGTTTAGCGATACACATACTTGGAAATTTCAGGAGCGCGTGTTGCGCGAAAATATTTGAAAAAGTTTTCGATATACGCAGCAAATATTACTATATACCGGTGAAGTAAACTATATTAATTTATACAATTATTTTACGCACTGCTGCATGAATAATTCTATAAGATACACCGCCACGAGATTAAGAATTTTAAAATATGAAAAGTTAGCGCGCGTGAATATTCATGCCTCAATGTATATAATATCGTCTAGGTACCTACTGGCAGAAAAATATATATATATAGCTGGAGCATAAAACAAGCAATTTCACATCGATCACTGAACCACTCATCTTTCGCAAATCTCAGCCGTTTAATTAACCTCCGCGCGAGCAGCTCGCAAACGTGGAAGATTGACACACGGGATTACACGCGCGTTTAAAAGTCGCCGTTATACGTCTCGCGCTTAATTAGTTCGCGCTTTCTTGCCTCGCCTCGGCGTCGGCGGCAGTTTCGCCAAGTTTATTCCCTGCCCGCAGAAAGAAATTAGCAAAAAATTTTACGCGGGCGCGCTCTTAAAACTCGGACAGCGCGGCGTGTTTAAAATTGAAATTTTCACAGCACCCGCGCCACGCAAGCCCTCTCTCTGTCTGTGTGTGTGCTGCGCGCAGACTCTATTTTCTCGCCCTTGCCTCTGCCGCGCGTCGCTTTTATCTCTTTTTCATTCCGGGCGGTGGCGGCGGCGGCGGCGACGGTGGTCGGAAGGAGGACGTTGCTGCCTTTTCGCGCGTGAGAGCATGGCTGTATAACTATATGTGTACACTGCGCTACTGCGATTACGTGGCTTTTCTCCTTTTTCGAGGAAAAAGGTGCGGCTGCGTATACTAATTAGGGCTGGTGTAATTGTCTGTTTGTAATCAATGCGAGATTATCGAAAATATACCGGAGTAGATGGCGTATGATACTTTGTATATTTTGAAAAACGAGACTTTAGCAACAATCTCGTCGTGCCACATGTTTCACATCTTCTCTTTTAATTTCCTCTGTCTCTTTTCGTCCGTGGCCTGTGTTTTGGCTAGCGAGCTGAACAGAGAAAGAAAGGCACACGCGTGTAGGAGAGATAGAGGGAGAGAGAGCTTTATTCATAGAAAGTCCGAGTGACTATATGGTAGCATGCGCCGCGAAGACGTTAAGTTGTCGCGATGGACGAGAAGAAGGCGCTGCTGCCGCCACCCGAGATGTCTAGTCCCGTGCGTAACACGGCATAGGCGTGTTTTCATTCGAGTGTATATATTATATACAATTGCTCGTTATTTTGCATACGATCTTTATGTTTATTCCAGGTAAACGTTTGTTATTGTTTACGTGTGCGATGAAAATTTTGCTTTCGTGGGATGGTTGGATAAAGCACGAAAGTGGAAATTTGAGATGGTAGGAGAATATTATGTGTTTTACTTTGTGATGTAGGGTGTGAGATTAAAGGCATTGTGGAGTTCAAGCTTCAAGATCACGAAGTGTGATCTTTGACCTGAATTTGTTTCTTTGAATTCAAAACATTCTCATTTTATTTAACAAAACAATTAATATCAAGAATTTTCTGCAAACATATTTTTATAAACATAAAGGATGATAATAAATTAAAACCTTCAAATGAATACTCTAAATTAATAAAAATATGACGTAATTAAACAAACGTGTCTATATGAAAGTCACGTAAAAGTACTAGTCTGTGTCTTCTTTAATTATGCATACCTCTAGCTCGCAGTGGCTTTTAAATTTACTTTTCAAATGGACTGGCCACCTGCAGGAAGGAAAAGAAATAGAAAGGATAGAGAGGGCAAAGACTGCGCTAGCGCCGGAGTAAGAGAAAAAAAAGGAAACTCGGCGGCGGACGCGGGCGCGCGAGAGAGAAAAGTTGGTCCTTTGTGCATCCGCTGACTTTCCAGTGTTAAGAAAGCTCACACGCTATTTTTTCATATTTTTTCTTTCGACTTCATAAAAGACAGCCTCAATTCAGAAAATGTCCGTATTTTACTTGTGTTACACTTTGAAAAACGAGTTTAAAAAAGAGGCTTTCACACAGTTTTGTGAAAAAACTCGAGCGTAGATTTTAAAATTTCACACGTTAATCTTCCGACTTTTTTTACTATGCAGCTGTGCACACGTAATGTAAGACATATCTTACTGTAAGATTGAAAAATCTTGTAATTCATAACATTGTACCATTAGCAAACAATTTACATAGAAACTTGTTCTGACCTTTAACCTCGAAACCAACATTTCGCTCGCGAATGTGCCCACGGCGCATTATAGCCGTGCCTCCACCATTCCCCTCTCTCTCTCTCTTTCCCCAATAACCGGGGTTTTCCAACTAAATAAATCATTATCCGCAGGCTTGCACACCGAAAAGGGGGGCCGCACTACTACTACTACTACTGCTGCCTCTGCTGCCATACCTCCACCGCCGCTCCGCTGAATAATCCAAAGGCCCGATGGCGGCTGGATTTACGCCGAGCTTAGCGGCCCATCGGAGCGCGAAGGCAGGAAGAACGACGACGAGCGCCGGTTTTCCCGGATTAATTGCCTATTTATAAGCCACTCTCTGGCTGGCCGACGGAGAATCAATGAGGAGAGCTGCTAGCGCGTGTGTGTTTACGGAAGGCCAATCATTCGATCATTAATTACTGAAGCGGCGGCCGACCGGCTAGCGCATCGCGCGCGTATACGAAGAATTATGCAGCGCGCGAAATTTTCCATGAGATTTTAGGGCGCGTGGTAGAGAGAGAGAGAGAGAGTGAGAGAGGCGAAATTTTGAATTACCTACGCGGCGTTTTCCACGGCTCAGGGCGCGCCGTTAAGGGGGAGCTTCTGGTGCGGTGCCGCAGACTTTTTGGACTGGGACAATTTTTGCGGTGGTTTTTGTTGGGTGAGGATAGGGGAAAAAATAGTATTCGAAAGAGGCATGCAAACGGTCTTGTATTTACATTTTTTAACAAGAACGCGGGTGACGTTTTTTGTTATAGAACAGCGAAGATTGCCTGGGGGTTACATATTCGTGTTTCGGATAACAGAGTTATAACTATGCAAAAAATCGACTCTGATGGTATTTAGATACCGTAGAAACAGATTTTAAAAGCGTATATGTTTTTTCGTTCCCTCCTTTTTTTTCACGTTTTAGAGCGAAAAATATTTTCAAATTGTAAAAGTCGTGAAGTACATTTTTAAAACGTTGAAAAACCTTTATAATAGCCGTTTTATGGCATTGTCCGAAAGAATAAATGAAAATTTTTAATTACAGTTTTAATTTCCCTGTTGACGTTGTTACGTATTTCTTTTTTTTTTACATTTCCAAAATTATGAGCATGATCATAAATTTTTGTATATTCTGGCAAAATTAACAATATTCTTCTTCTCATTTACATTTCATTGATTTTACAAGCCCATTAGGTGTATTAATGAGCCTCATTATTCAGTTAGTAATAGCACCTTCCACATTTCCAATACTACCTCCTACACCTCATTTTCCCGTAAATTATAATTAGTCTTGATTTCACACTCGCAATGCGTACAATATACCTTTGAAAATTTCTCTAAAGTTTCAATTATAAAACATAATTCGCTCCCCTGTAATATTAATTCCACTCGGCTATGTAACGACCCAATCACCCCAAAATGGCCAATTAAAAATCCCACAGAATTTTCCACAAATTTTCCTAAAAATTACCTCGACCCAAGACTTTTTCCCAACTATCCCTGGCTCCACACCTCCCGTGACCTGCAATTATCAAACTCCCCCGGTGCAATCGCGCATTCCAAAGGAAATTCACCGGGAGTCGTCGCCATCATCCGCCCCCTCCTATAACTGTTTTCGAACACAATGGGGCAAACTATCCGGCGGGGGCCGCGAGAGGCCATTACGGTTCGTCCGTCACGCGCCGCCGATACCACGAGAATAGTGTGTGTGTGTGTGTGCGTCCGAGCTACGCTCGTGGGGCTCGTTTCATGTGTGGTCCGGTCTTAATGCTCGCGCGCTTACGAGAGCGAGTGGTGAGAAGTACGAAGGGGGTGGATGAGCGAACTGGAGAACGGGGGAGGAGGTGTGAGCTCGGACGCGGTGGTAGTTAGTACGCGCGCGGTTTTCTTTTAGGAGCAAGGCGGCGTGTTATAGAGCTGAGGTGCTGGTGGTAGAATTTTTCGTACCTATGGAAAATAGAGGTTGGAAGTGAACCTTGTTAAAACTAATTTAAAAAAAAAAATAAAGTGATTCGGCGCTGAGAGTAATTTTATGAAAATCGTGGTTCTAATATTTTCCTACTGAACAATTTTTGCTAAAAATACGAACTTATGCATCTGATACCTTAGCAATCGTCACTCGCAAATAAGACTTTACCATCCCGCACCATCAGCATAGCGCAGCCATTCAGCCCTCCGCCCATCTAACACATAAGAGCCAAAGCATCGGCGGAGGTCCGCCGAAAGAGCCAGCACAAGCGTTATCCTTTCCCCCCATAGCCGCATACGTTTATCGGCTGCTCCCGCTGCTGCTACTACTCGGCTGGCATTTCGCGGCTGAATTACGCGTAGCCGCGCGCCAGCACCCCGCCGGCATTGTAAATACGCGAAACTGCCCGATTACACGCAGCCGAACGGCCGCATAACCGTGGCGCATAACGGCCCTGGCGACTGCGCGTCTTATATATAACGCCGCAAAGAGGTGTCGACGCGCATTGATTTTTTCCGGGGAAAGAGATAGAGAGAGGAAGTACGAGTTTGCAACGACGTATAATACGCTGATGTTATTATAGGAGGAGTTGCTCGTTGCTCCGTGAAATTGATAATAAACAAATTGGCTCGAATTTATCAGGCGAGAGAGGTATAGGTGCGCATGATATGTATGGAGCGGCGTTTTAACGACTTCCGGTGTATGAGCTTTTACGCGGATTATATACACGTCGATCCTCTGCGCGCGTGCTTTTAAAGCGATCGTTATACGAGGATGTATACGTATATATATAGCGTGATGCGCGCGCGAGCAATCGAAATTTGGCGACGAGAGCGTGCGTGAGAGCGTTTCGCGCTAATTATTCGGCGAATAAATGAAGAGTCGATGGGATATAATTTTACGAGGGGGGGTATACACTTTCGGGATTGTTTTTGAACAGTGCGCCGATTTACTTTAATGGGGAGTAGGTGTCGCGTTATGGTTCGACGGTATGCAAGTGCTTTTGCGGCTGTACTCAGTGGAATTTATAACGCGGAAGATTGTTTTGTAATAGATTCCCATTTTGATATTCGGAGAGAGGTTACAAGGGGTTGCATGTGTGATATTTGGGCTGTAAATTGGTCAGACGATAGTGGCACTTATAGTGCTCGTTGGAAAATGTATTTTCGATGTTTTGTTTTATTTCTTTTTTTTCAGAGTGTCGGAAAATTGAGCAGTTTCAGGGTTCGTAGAAACTATTCTCCGTGGTCATGGCGTAGAGTAGCACGCCGTAGCGAAGTACGCCGTGGCATAGATTTCTCCGCGAAAGCACAGCGCCGCGAGGGAAAATATCGGTGTCCAATTACATTTGTTTTTCGCTCATTTATATTTACAGCCATTTTTCCAGGTATCGGGTGTTTACAAGGATCGCGTAAACTGCTGGAGTGTGTTTCTACAAACAATTTCAAGTGGAACACGCTAGAAAGAAAAACGTTATAAATATTGTATATGAAAAACGTAATAAAATTTTTCGGCACCTCATTTTAGTATATAAAATAAAATTATAACCGAAATTAAATGCAATTGCGCTTTTTTACCTTCTAAAATATAATAGCAGAAATATACAATTCATATTTTCAGGAGAACGTAATTAATGTTTAAACAGGCGCATTACGTAAACGCACTTTTATCACGTTAAAAGAAGCTCTCCAAAGCTCTCACCTACACTCACACACGCACACGCAAGGTTATATTTTCAGCCTCACTTAACTCCCATCCACAGAGCGCGCGAGAGCGCCAACTGCTCCATTTTTCAGCGCATTTTCAAAAATGCGTTTTCTCACACGTTACAACGCTCTCGCGCGTACACACTTTGCGCCACTCTCTTTTAATTAGAAATGTTAAAAGCTACTCTCCGCCACGCGTATACATACACGCACACACAAAACAAAAACTCTCTCTCTCCCGTTTAACCTAATTTTTACGTACGAGCTCCTCGACCGAATCGCGGTCTTGAGAATCTCCTTCATACACACACAC
>JAPYZO010002944.1:0-13980 GCA_030522905.1 Torymus flavipes | reverse complement strand
ATAATACGTAAAAGAGGGTATTAATATATACCATAGAAAGCTTTATAAAGTCCATGATAAATATTTTAAAGTTTCAAATAACGCAGGTACTTTAATCAGTATTTAGCATTTCAGTAATTAATACATAACTTTGTTATTTGTTATGTACAACTTGTTTGCAGTTTCCTCTTAATTGTTGATCGTAATTGTACAGACGTCTGTTATAGGAACTACCATTAAATTTGCACATATTCACGTTAACGTATATTTGCTGTCAATGTCGCTCCGCTGCGCTCATCAAATGTATGATCATTTTTCGCCCGAGGTAGGAAATACTCTGGGGCCCCCATAATGGGCGAAATGGGCGAATTCCAACTAATTTTTATTAAAATGAAATGCTTCTTTAAAGAAAAAAGACAATCAAACAAATTTTGTTCAATTGAAAATGTGTGTAATCTTTAATAATGCAGTGAGATAAGTTGTATTGTGTTTATTCCTTCTGTTAGGGAGTAAAACGCTTCATTTTTTCTCTTCTAGAAACTGCAACGCACATGCACGTTTCTCTACTTTATTCCCGGCTAGGTATATAGTGCTGCCTTTTTTTTCTTTGAGTGATTATCTTTTTTCTTTTTTATTTTTTATTTTTTTTCTATTGACATACAAACTCGTTTAAAATGACATACCATATACATTGTTCTGTGCTGGGACTTCCCTTAGTGTCGCATCTTCTACTTCTTTATTTCGCGCGCATGCTTGATGCCATTAAACAATTAAGGCTTTGTCTTACTAGATTTTTAGCAGCGATTCTTGTGATAGGTACATTATAAAGTGAAAATATATCGCGCGTTAGGAGAGATATTTTATCGTTCAAAATGAGTGCCCTTGGGGAGAACAAATTAAAAAGATGTACGTTAAACATTCCTTAGTTTACACTTTCACTAATGACACTACGACGTAGCCGTGAAAATTTCAGAGCGATTAGAAAGCTCCATTACTTAAAAGTAACTTTTCATTTTCTATGCATTCTAATGCGGATCGAATAACTTTCACATTTGCGAGCCCGCTATCATGTTATAACCCCCGCATAAAAAAGCACTGAAGAGATTCTTGTTAGACTTTCAGAGTTCTTGTTAACAGCCTTTTGAAGGTAATACGCCAACTTACAAATGGATTACAAAGTTTATTTTAAAAAAATAAAAGAAACTTGGAATTTGCTTTTATATTTCTAATCTTTTTTCAAAATATTTGACATTTCGTTTCAAATATAAAATTTCAAGCATGCGTCTATATATAAGGTGAAAATTGATTTGAACACACGAAATTGACTTACGCTGCAAAAGACTTCTCACTGCGTAAAGTTGAGAACATTATTTGAAACTTAGCTTTCGTGGAAGTTTCCACATATTATTAAAGAACTTTTATGTAACTCAAATAGAAGATTCCCTAGAATGAAATTCAAGTAGTTTTGTTAACAAAATAAACAACTGTTGATCATATTAAGATATTTAAGAATAGGGAACTTTCAGATATTATATAATGATAATAAAAAAGAGAAAAAAAGAATACTAGGAACATTTTTCTAGTTACGGCATAATGGTAACATTACGGTTCTAACATAATAATTTACATAAACAAAATGCAACTAGAAACTTGAAGCAGATTGCATTTCAAATCTAAAGAATATTTTTCAAAAGATGCTAGAAACAATAGACCTTCGATTTTTAAGAAGGAAAGTTTTGCTTCTGCATGAATTTCAAATTAATAAAAATTCAATACCAAGTTTTGCAATAAATTTCATGCGTCCAATAAAATGAAACGCGATCGGGGTTACGGTCTCTTTTCCATCAGCGACGCGGAGCTCGCGAGCTATACATCTATGGAAAAAGTGAAAGGCAGAAAAAGAGTCCTTTCTTTGCACGACACTCGAAGATACGCGCGCGTAACACATTGACCGCGAGAGAGCAGCGAGTGTGAGAGGACATATGACAACAAGTACCTACCCGTATATCGAGGAAAGAATTATGTTATGCCACGTAAATACCTTTATTTCGAATTTTATCGAAGCTCCGGGATCAAATTTTACCCGTTTGTTACGCTAGTGTTGTTACGCGCAGAGTCGCATGCGACATGGCGTAAACATTTGAATGACAGCGTTTTTAAAGCTGACAAACGAAAGAAGTATGATTCGAGAACTATGCCAACTGTTACGGAATTAATTTTTCGTTGATTTTTCGGATGGAAAACATTCTTTCAATGAAGACTTGATTATAGCAGCAGCAATAAATAAACAATCAAACTATCTGCAGTATTTATTTTATTCGAGGAGAAACTGATTTCGATTATTAAACTATAAACATTTTTTTCAGAAAGTAATCGAATATTGTATGTCAAGTGAAATGACTTGTCAAATACAATAAATTGAATATTGAAGTTTAAAATCCTGTACCTTTTCTCAAAATTTTAAAATAATACATTGAAAATACAACACTTCGGGACGAAGCAATAGCAATATATCCTTTTCAATTTTGCATATGCATTTACAATGTGATACTTAGGAAAATTTCGTCGACATAAAACTACAAAATGTGAAAATATTTCATGAAAATTCATCTCAGCATCCACTTCAGATTTCACGAAACACAACTATGTCACGATAAATATATCGGCAAGATCACTCGGAAAAATAATTCTCTCCGGTTTCTTCCTCTTTCCTTCGATATCGCTACATTACACAAAAACCTATCGAAATACATCTTGTAAAACTAGGTCAAATGCAATATCGCTGAGTGAGAAGGGAAAAACGTCGATTCTGAGAGACAGAGACCTTTCTGAAATCAAATTTTCCGACTTTTCGTGGAAAAGCCATTAAAAAAAGCAAAAAGAGGATGATACGAGTTCATCCTGCTACACCTTTGGCGTAAAAGGCGTTGGCCAGATAAATCTAAAAGCCGTCGTATTATACGTTTTTAGCGGGCTGGAGGGGACGAGGTAGGAACGGCTGAATTATGCAACCTAGACCCTTTCCAATGGCGCCTAAGGAGACTTCTTCCCTCGCACCTTTAGCCGACTGTTTACGGGTAAACTTTTGCGCTACCGCAGGCAAACTTCGGCCTGAATATGCATGAGGACGTGAAAGATAGCAGAGACGGGGAAGAGGAGACACTCAGCTGGAAAAGGAACCTTCCTTTTAAATTTGTTATAATTGGCTGTATAGCCAGTGCAAGTTCTCTTCGATACAGCCAATCCTATAGAGTGTTCAGTTGCTGGACGGGAAAAAACTTCTAATAAGCTAAATAAATCTTTTGAGATACGAATTGAATACATATGCCACAACGTTACCCTGTAAAGTAGCTGAACAAGTTTAGCTATTTTTTTTTTGTATAATATATAGTCATTCGGAACAAATTTTTTTTTAATTATAAGTTCGTGAACTTATCCAGCTATACAGCTAATAGAGAGAGAATTGAATGGGATATCTGTCTTTTGCTGTATATATTCAGTTGATCCAGTTTAATATGGTAACATCTGTTAAAACTCATTTCACTGTGTACTTGTAGAACATGTCACAATTAGTGACAAGCGCTAACTCAATGACTCGAATAAAATTAAAGTCATGGTTCCTAAAAAGATCTTTCTACAGAAATCGTTATCAGTTCATCGACGACGCAAAATTATGCCATGTCAATTTGCAAGGTGGCCGAGACTGGTGCACGTGAAAAGGAAAGTCCAAACCGGTTGGGACCTCGTCAAACAGCTTTAACAACATAAAATATCAATTCAAAATGTATTACGACTGGGTGTTTTGAAGTTATCGTTAATATCTTCAAAGATCGCTATTGCTATAAATGATTTATTAGTTCCATAGAATAATTCTACAGACGAGAAAATAAATTGGACTGAGATAAAAGGATTAATTAAAAATCGCTTAAAAGGTTCCTATAGTCTGATTAAGTAAACTCTTATTTTTCAAAATTCAATCTTCGTTTTTGCAGAGTAAGAAGTTCGAAAATTGGATTAAATCTTTTCTTATTTTTTCACTTATTGCGGGAAATACCGAGATTTCTATTTCAGAAAGTTAATAATTTGCATGGCAAAGCATTTGCGCAAATGAAATTTTCCTTTTACACCGAAAATTAATTCCTGCCGTAATGCGGGCACGGCAAAAGACTACTTAGTTACGTAGTGCGCGGGAATTCAATAGTCACGTAGCATAAGGTCTTCTGTACGTACTATTCTTAATTTCGCATTTATGTCAAAATTATTGTTACGTCAGATATGACATTTTATTATCCTTTCATCAAAAAGTATAAAAGAACATGTTAAATGATAAAATAGATTGTTTATTTTTTAACAGTCATAGTGTTATTTACACAATCAAATGTAATAAATTCAATGCTTCTATTTATTCCGTCGATAAAATTGTAAATAACCGTACATAGTCGATTGTTGAAAAAATGTAGTTTCGAATCCCGTTATCTTGATCGCGCATTGTTGCCCGCGCGTTCGTGCTGCGAATAACATAGCGACGCCGTTTAGTTTGATATTCATCTTTTAATATTTTGGCGCTATTATACGCGCGAATGACGCATTCGCTCGGGTCGGATCCCGTTTGTAAAAGAGCAATGGCCGCCACGGGAGTTACCATCTTGATCGCCTATTGTTAACGGTGCGGCGTTTTAATCATTCCCCATTGACCGAGACCATTTCAAAGCGATTTTTTATTGTTAATACAGCGAAATCAAAATTTCGAGTGTATATCGCGCTTATCTCTATTCGATTTTGTGAAATATTCATAAGCTATTATTATTATTATTATTACTTTGAATTTTGGAGTAGAGGGAATCTGGTTTAACAATGGTTTTGTTGATGCTTCGTCATAAATGTTAACAGAGTAGCTTGCATTCTAATGTCAAACCAAAAATCTTATCCATTAATGTTTTTATAGTGTAAAATTATATTAGTAATACCTACTCTTTGCTAGACAAGTATTTGCGTTAACATATGCGTGGGTCGGAATGAGAATGGCGTAAGTCACATATTTATCGTCTTGAGATATTCCAAGTCACAGTTTCATACATTACTGTTCCGTGCTATTTTATGGATTATTTATAATAAAAAAAGAGCAATGGAGACCCAGTTTTGGGGCATTATTAATAGTTTTAGTTGTGAGGAATCCAAATATATGCATATCAACACCACTCTCATTCTGAACCATATGTATAGTACACTCATACTGTACTTTGGCAAGCATTTGTATAATGAAATTAAGATTATAGTAACATATACAAGTTATTTATTTAGAATCTAATTTAACTTTGTAATAATTATACGTAATTAAGTTCATTAATATTCGCTTCAAGAAAGATTATGAGCTATAAATTGGAGTTGCCGTGTCAAATTTGACTGGAAGTAATTGGTGAGGTCTATTATTGTCATCGCAGACGACTCGAGAAAGCTCTCAACATTAAGTATTGGAAAACAATTTACGATGCTTAATTTCTTTTGGAATTACAGGCAAATAAAATAGTATGCTTCATTGTATACATATTATTTTAAATATTGTAATAAGGTATTATCAAATAAAGTTTGTGTCCTATCAATTATTCTAACCTACACTTTATTAACTTCATCATAAACCAAAAATATAAATTTATTCATTTGATTGCCATGTATAAATGTTCGTTTACACAAGGAAAATCATTTTGTTTCTTTGCCTCACCTAAAGAGTTTATTAGCTCTTATATACTGTTTCTCATCTGTTCAATAAAAGTCGTCATATAAACCAGCTATAGCAGCATTTTTAATTTCTGTAAAATAATGGTGTTCTGTCTACAATAATTATGTTCTTCAATTAAACTGCTTTTTACTGTACCAAATTTATATAAATTTGTAGATTTATCGATTTAGTAATTGCAAGAACTTCCTAGCTAATAAAAAAACTACGCAATATGCGAATGTAATGAACCTATAAATGAATCGAACCGTTAACGCTTTTATTAACATTTTTATTACAACATAATTCGGAGCTATGAACTTGCATTCGAGTACGTTAGTGAGACGCAAGAATAGAACCGTATAGTGGGACGATGACGTAAGCTCACTTACGAACTGGTGACGACGTAACCATCATTCAAAAAATGCGAGAAATTTATGACGATTTTTTACGTCGCCGTTTTCTTATGTCGTTGGATTATTAAAGAAATAAAAATGAAACTGATGGTATCAAAAAGTATGCATTAAATCTTACTGGAAATATAGGAATTTCTGAAATGAAATGTATGAAAAAGAGGATAATATATTTACCTATGGAAAATGCTTTATGAAGTACGCGTACTATTTGAAATTGAAAAAGCTGTTAAAAAACTATGTTTCAAAAATCTCATATATAACTGCTTTAAGGGTTACCGAAGGATTCTTCAAAAGAATCCGATGGGCCAAACTGGCACTCGACTGGAGGCTGTATAACGACGTCGCGGCCTCATTGGATTTCAAGGAAATCAGAGTCGAAAAAAAGTTTTCTTTTCGTTCGCGCGCGCTCGAGCGTTCCCATGGAAATTCGCCCCTCAATAAGAATAGCCAGCAGTAGTCCGATGCTCCTCTCCGCGCCATAGCATAACTAAAGGACTTCTCTCGGCAATCGAAGATTGCGGAACAATGAATGGAAAGAAGAGTGAGAGAGCGAACCAGCGCGGAGATCAAAAGAGACTATACGAGGCGAAGAAAGAGCTGGCAAGAGGAGAAGAAGAAGAAGAAGTGGAGAGAGGCGCATTTTGCATCGTAATCTTTGCGCGAGAGGTCTTAAGTAGCTCAGAAAAATGGTGAATGGCTTGCCAAACCCAGCTAGCTATCCGGGAATTGGAAAGGTCTTTCTCCCGTTGCAGTGGGAGAGAGCGAGAGGTAGAGACTCTGCGATTGTCCCGGATTTTTCTTGGCGCGCTCCACCGGCTCTCTGAAATATTAAGAGAGCGTATCGACAAGCCCTCGAACCCCCGCAAACCGATCTCGTTTCGCCGGATTTCACATCATGCATATATACACCTCGCGCCCGCCGTCTATTCTTTTAGTCCTCCTCTGCGCGAGGAAAATTATCGTATCGGAAATTTCTGACTTATCGACATGGCGCGCTCGTAATTGAAAAGCTCTCGACTGGGTTCAGCCAGAAGGCTTGGGGAAGGATACTGAGGGACGATAGAGACATAAGACTTATTCGAGCTCGCTAAAGAGTGTGGAATGTATTTTCATCAAGCGCTCAAAGTGCTTTAGACGTGAATAAATGTCTCAATAACAAACTCGAAATTAAACTGATCCGAGTTTCTTAAAATATTAACATACCACAGGAAGTCTAGAAATCTCTCGCCATTAAATTAGAGCGTAAACCGTTCCCAAACGAATCTCAGCGACTAACCAATCCGTTTACTTAACAACTAACCTTCAACTAATTTTCGGAAGCGTCCCGGCTTTTCCGCGGAAAATGTCGAATTTTCAATTGACTTTCTTAACTCGTCCGAGCGTAAATTTCAAGCGAACCCGCATACCCGGAACTTCGATTCTGATTTACCTTCGTCATCCAACGTCTCACGCGTATACGTATACACATCCACCACTTCTTCTAACGAGCTCGCGAAAAATTTTAGTGCGAGACTTAGTGCTACTGCGGGTGCTGCGCCCATGAGATAGGGAGAAAACTTTAATGAGGTTGGCAAGAAGTCGCGCTTGCGCTCAAACACGCCGCGAGCGAGCGACAAAAGGGTGAAAGAGCCATTTTGCAATTTAAACACCTTAAGGCTTGCGTAATTTGCGAAAATTCGAGAGCGAAGCAAGAGGTGAAATTGCGTAATTGGAGCATATAGACGAGTGCGCTGAATTCGCCGAGTTTTCGCTTTTCTGGAGAATGGAGGGTGAAGGGTTTGCAGACCAGAAAGGGATGATTCGCAAAAATGAGACTTTAACGAACGTCATTCGAAAGGTTTCTGAAAAATGTCGATGGGAATCTGGTTGAGAGGCTCTGTGATCTGTGTCCAAGTGTGATACGATCCATGTGAGAGTCGCATATAATTATGAGTCGGTGCCTTTGCTATAATACGCGGAAAAGTTAACGGGTGAACGAATAATTTTTTTAAGTTATTGTGAATACTCAATTCTTTTTTAATTCATTAAGTTTTTTATAATTGATCAAACGGCAACTTGCATTTCTTCATATCATTTCATTACAAAAAAGTCTCTTCTATTGGATAACCACGAGACACGATACTGAATGCTACTTAATTAAACACTTTAATATATTTATATACAGACACTAGTGCGCGCAATTTTATCATAAATTAATTAATACCGTACGTCAATTTTTTGTTATATTGAGTTGCATTGTGGCCTCCATTTCTAATGAAATATAAATGATATATTTAACAAGCTAAAGCAATAACTTTAATAAAAACTAAAAATCATCATTTAATATATATTATGTGAAAAAGATAGGTTCAATATTAAAGAACATTATTTAATAATTAAAAAATGTACATAAAATTTCCTCAAATCCTAAAATTAAACCGTTATTGGTTTACACTTTACACTCTGATAAAAGTTCACCTTACTACTAAAAATCTAATGCAATATAAATTAACTCTTATTTACCTTATGCCAAGTAATAGTTTTAAGTTCTTCTTCGACCAATTAGTACAAGTTATACGTGTGGACAAAATAAATATTTCATATACGATTCCAGTGATAAGCAAGTGTTTCATATATAAAATTGCAAAAAGAACAATTAAAGTTTCATTATTGTGATTAATGATGATGTCAAAGATTTAAGAACCAGGTACTTTGCTACGTGGTAATATAATTCAAAATTATGAAAAAAATCTAGTATTCTTTTTGAAGTTGAGGTGGAATTGCAAAAGATTAAAAGTAGCAAGGAAATTTCTATATAATAGGTAAACTAATGAAAAACTAGGATAAAAGTTATTGACACCAGTCGAAAGTAAACGCAATGACACGGTGCAACCGTAGAAAAAAGTGAGCACTTTGCGCAACGAAATTTCCGGAAAGAGAAAAGACGAAACGGGCCGGCGATCGATACGCATATAATGCAGCGCCCCAGCTGCCACTCCTACTACTCCCATCTCTGCCACCTCACTGCCCGTACGTGCGCGCGAACACGAGACAGCCGAGCGCAGCCGACCTGTCGAGTCCATCGCGAATGAAATTACGAAAGCGCGCGACTGGCAAAAAGACGACGGTCGAAGCTCTCTTGTGAGTGATAATTAAAGCAATGGCCAGAAATTCAACTTTATGACCCAGTTGCCGCCTCTCGCTCTCTATTTGTCTCTACGCACGCTCGCGTTTACGAAAAAGAAGAAGTAGCGTCCGGGAAGGGAAAAACGAGGGAGGAAACAACCGGGGAAAATAAACAAGCGAGGCCAGAAGAAACGAGGTAATTACAATCTCTCTCCGAGGCGGAGGCTCAAGACGCGAGCTCCACACACGGCTCTTCCGTGTCAAGTGATGCGCGGGCCGTGTTCGCTCGCTCGCGAAACTTCCCAGAGTAGTGTTTGACGACAAAAGTTGGCCGAACAATTTTTTGATGGAGCTCGCCTCGAGAGGCCGAATTCGGGTCAGAGAGCGTCGATTATTGTTGCTCTTTTTCAACTTTTTTGGGGCGGCAGGAGGAGCTGGTTGTTTAATTTTTTCCGCGGCCAAGTTACATATAGGTAGGCGCTCGCGCTACTTCAGCCGCAGCCTGATAATGACGTTTTCCGTAATTCAGTTGAAGTATAGACGAAGAGGGCTTTACTCTTGCTTAGTTTGGTAACGATGTTTTCTCAAAAAATGTAATTTTGCTACGGAACTTGACGTTTTAAAAAACATATTGTGACGGATTATTATATATTTTTGTATGCCGCATCTTTAAGAGTATCTATTTTAATCTCATAACAGCAGAGTTATTGTGAGAAGGGAAAAAAAAGCTTGAGTAAGCATTGTGCCAGTTCTTGCAAAAGTTTCGCAACAAGCCACGATAATGAAGTATTGCACTAGAAATAATATCATTAGAGGGATTTTGTAACACTCATAGGGTGCGCACACTTTTGCCGATTGCGCAATAAACCTTTCGTGAAATTTCATCTTCCTCAACTTCGCATTTTGCAAACGTAAACAATGCAACTGACAATATGCACTTTCAGAATGAAGCCTTCTATATTATACTTATCATATATTATTTTCCACACAAATGCATTCTCATAACACCAAGATGACGAAGAAAAGTTATACCTCCCAGCAGCTATAGTTTCCCAACCTCAAGCCGCGTCTCAATATAGCTCCGTTTCACTACCTCCCGCGAACTCCTCAACATCGCTGTTCCGACATCCGCGCTCGTGCATGCAATCCCAGCCGGACGCAAACGACGCGGAAGCTATATGCATATGCATGCGCGCTTCCCCTTTCGCACATAACTAGCTGTCCGCGTAGCCTGGTGACTGAACTAGAGGCAGAGGAAGAGAGAGAGAGGGGGGGGGGGGGTGGACAAAAAGCATGGCAAGCGAGTTTACGTTGGACACAAGCAAACACTGTATAGGTAGTCGAGGGATTTGAATTGGGCGAAGCACGACGCGACAATTGTCGTTATATCATGCTCTATAGGATGTAGATTATTACTGTTACGTATGAGAGTGCGATGGGGCGAATTAAGTGAACAAGTCGCATAAAAAATTTGCGACGACCGGATTTGGACCATCCGAGTCCAAGTTTCTAGTTCGGTGCTCTGTCCATTCAGCTTCCGTCGCGATGCGTACTCGAGTGCATCTTATATTTCTTTTGTGTCGTTACACAGGATTGTGCGCGCTTCTTCCAATTTTAGAAGTAACATAATTATATCGGATTATGCTTTGCATGAAAATATTTATGGTTTTCATGCTCCAACATCGATAGCCAAAATGTACACTTGATTCATTGTTCAGCAGTTTTGTAGTTTTAATCATTGGTGGTCCTTACTATAGATTTTTATTTTTTGTATGTTTTACTACAAAGTGAACAGAAAATTTAAAGAAGAACTTCATAAAATAAACTATAGTACAACGTAACCTACTCAAGTATCAACAAACTTTCCATGTGCTACGCAATCAATTCGACTTACCATATATTGGTGAGGACCGATCAATTTCGGTTATTTAAAAACATTTGAGCTTCTCAAAACAAAAAATTGCCTTTTCTACTCGAGAATTTTATCAATACTCATAAAAACACATGGTAAATTTTCGGATAATAAATGCAGACATAAACGAATTTAAGTAGATGAATTAGCTACGTAGATTATGAAATATTGCGATGGGCTAATATTAGGTATTGGGCGATATACGGAGATTTTGTACTCTTTTATATTTCAAATAATTTTTCTCATTCAACGATTTTAGTCGGTACAAAATTTGAACTTTTGTAAAAATAACAGCACTTCCAGAAATAAACATTTACTGTCTTAAGGGTCAGTTAAAATATGATCTTTTACATATATCCAAATAATAATGCGGACATGTAAAAATCAATCACGATATCTATTCATTTTGATTCGCGTCATTTAATTGTCGGTTTTATACAATATGTAGATTTAATTAAACCAATTACAATAATTTAAATAAAATAACGTGAATTAATAATAGTAATATTGAAATATTGAACATCGTCGGCAATAATTGACTCGTCGCGCATAAAATTATGTTAATTGCTTTACAGGCACAACGCACCTGTCTCGAACGAAACAATACAACAGTACGTCAACAGCGCACGCGCGTTATGTTAATATTTTTTTCAACTACCTGGAAATTGGCTTTTATTACGAGTACGCAGCGTTGTACGCTCGCCCCGGTCGAATATCGAACCTTTTTCGCACCAGCATGATAAGTAGCGATTGAATGTTGGAAATAATAAAACAATGAAACAATGAGTTATACGCCGATCGGGCGGCCGCGATAGAATTGCAAGAGGTACGATTTTTTTGTAGCTCGGCTGCTCCACGAGTGAAAAGGATGAGAGAACGCTCGATATATATCTGATGGGTCGGGCACACAGAGAAGAACGGGTGTGTACCTATACATTGGCATGCGCTTCGGGAAATTTTCCATCGAACTTTTTCGCCTCCTCTCGAACCTTTCAAAACGTACAGAGTTCGAAATTGTTGATTTTGACGCGATGGCGGCGTTATCTCCGCTGTCTTCCATTCAAATTAATTCCAGCCTCCGCCGCTGCCGGTGCTGCTCGATCCTTTGGCCCAAAAGGCTTATTCAAACTAACACGTGTGTCAAAATAACAAAAGACTGTACGGGACTGTCTGCCCAACTAAACAAAGACACTTTTACCGTGACGTAAAAACAGCAAGCGCGCGCGTACTCTTTGGCGCTTTTGCGAAAACGTTTAATTGTAAAGAACGGGCTACTTTGTCCCGTCTATACAAAGACAGTTTATTTAAACTGTAGCATGTCATGGGAATTGAATAGGAATCTTCTGAATCTATTTGGAATTTATTATACACCCAATTAGTTGATAAAATAATCATGAAAACGTAGAAAAATCTCCGGCTATAAATAAAGCGCTTGAAAATGTGGAGAAAAGTCGGCGTATAGCGGGCTTGTTCCTCGTTAAGCTCTCGTAAATTCCGCAAAAACCAAAGAGCAGCGAGACTGCGTTACCAGCGAAATCCAGCCGAAAAACCCTATTACATACCCGGCACAGATCCCGCTCGCGCAAAAGGGCCTCGGCCTCGATTCCGCCTACAGCAGGATACGCCATCGCGCACTGCTAACCCTGGAATAAGCCATTTTAAAGGAAAAGCAATAAATCACCGCTGCAACCTCTCCTCTATACCTTAATTCCCTCGCAGGCCTTCGGTATTCCGAAAACCATTGCAAAATAGCCTCGAAACTTGCTGGCAAAGAAGCCGGAGGGAGGGGAAAAAATTTAGCCGATAATATACACGGCTACGTTAGTAGTAATAGTCAGCTGAGCGCCGAATATAAAGGGAGACAAGTTCGTCGATTCACCTGTCCCCCCCAGAGAGAGGAGAAGAGACAGCCTCGCTCGCGCGCTGCACACTCATTTATATTATACGTGCCCGTGTATATATACGCCCTTCCTTTATACCCCGTACATGCGTGTATGCACACGCACGTGCGCGAGCGAGAGGAGGCCTATATTCCTCGTCCCTGGCGTTTGACATCGTCGTAGCTCTATCTCTCTCGTGCACGAGCGCCAGCAGCATTATACACGCGCGCGCGCGCGCACACACATGCGCGTAGACATCCGCCTCTGTGAGAGAGATATCGCGCGCATATCGGTAATTACCGACTACTACTATGCCGCGGCGGTAGCCTCTCTCTCTCTCTCTCTCTCTCTCCCGCCGTTGTAATTATGCGCGTACGCGCGTTTATCGATCGCAGTGGTGCAGCAGCCGCCACCGCCGCTCTGGAAATTCATTCGCCGCGGGATTATATGCGTATATCTCGCACAGCTCGCCGAGTTTATTAAGAGCGGATGAGACAGCCTGGAGTGGCAGCAACGCGGTGTAGGCATATAGTAGTCCTTTCTCGGAGAGAGAGAGCGGGCGCACGTGCGTGATTCTTTAATTAATCGCGTATATAGAGGGAGAAGCGCTGGGAGCCCGTGTGCGGGTAAGCGGTTTGTGCGGCCAGCCGAGGCGGCTGCCACGCGTTCGGGAGGTTATTAAGGCTGGATGCGGCGAAAGGTGGCTTCAACGCGTGAGCTACACTGCGGCACAGGGAGATGGCTTTATGGGGTTCGACGGGAGCGAATCGCTATAGGGATTTTCGGAGATGAGGTTGTTTTAGTGATTTACTGATGAAGCCTTGCACTGTCTATAGTTTCCGTGATCTATTGCAAGATGCCAGAAATAATTCGAAGTTCTCCTTATTTCAGCAAACTTTTATTAGAGTAATACTATATACAATATTTAATGTTTAAAGTAAAAAACTGCTGTTCTATACAAACTGTCAAAATGTT
>JAPYZO010002943.1:0-13642 GCA_030522905.1 Torymus flavipes | reverse complement strand
CTCAATAAAAATCTACACTTTTATACAAATTTTCTGAATGCTTCAGTACATTATATTAAATTTCTGTAGTACTTCGCTATGGTTTTACTTTTAAAATATTCTTCTCTCTTGAGATACGATTTTGTTACATAGACGTTCGAGTTACGATTATATTGAATCTTTTATTGAAATATGATCTTGTTGCATCGGTATTTTAATCACGATTATATTGAACGGTCGGTTCAAATACGATCATGCTGAATTTAAGTTTTAGTTACGATCATACGAACGGCGAGTGTCGAAGTATATTATTAATTTTCGAGTTTGAAATCAAGTTTGTTTTGGTATTAAAAAATCAGCTTTTGAAAGCGTATTTAACTAATGTCAACAACATCCAACGTGCTTGCAAAACTGCAAGTTTCGATTAACTGGATGTCAATACAATTTTGAGGTGTTTGAAGTTTACATAATGAACAAATTGATATTTTGACTTGAAATTTCTATAAAGTGGTAGAATATTGTAAAACTGGAAAAAGTGTGCCCTTAATGTTATGTAATTTGGAATATTCCTATTCGATGCAATTGGGATCTGACATTTTCGGTGGCGAAAAGTGGAACTGTTCAACGCTTGGCTGTAGAGCACGATACAGTATATCTATATATCAGAAAAATGGCGGCTTTACACTTGCATTTTAACCAAGAGTGAACTAACTGGCGCCCTCCCGATGGCAGATCCCAATAGGCATAACATCGCATTTTAGCAAGGATGACAATCACACGAGTGCAAAATCATCTTTCGCACGTGTATCGAACAATATTTTTCGATACAGGAAGCGTAAAAGCGATTTAAAAAAATTGAAGCATTCGTAAAGTCGCACTTTACCCACACTTAATCGAAAAAATCAATTTTACGACTTCAGCATAAAAAACTGCGGCTAACTGAATTAGCAGAATGCTTTCTCATAGAGTATCCTCAATATTTTTATGACATTTTTTTATCGAACATTTTAAATTAAAAATCACAGTTTTAAGTTGAAACAGTATAATAATTCGCGTTTCAATTAATAAATTATAAAAGGTTTGAAATATTATCAAACTTACTTTATTTATATTTGCTTATACTTTGGTTATTTTTTGGCTTGTATATGAAGTGCGGGTTTCAATGTAATTAACTTCCTATAAAACTCTTAAAAGTTTTCCGTTGTATTTGTAGAGCATGGCTGCGATAGAAAATTTTGTTTCATAAATACTTAATGAACTTTAAAACGTTTCTTTAATAACTCCATCGACCCACTATTCAAGGCTACAAAATTTTTTCACAAATTTCTTATAAAGAGAATTTATTTTTTATGTAATCTAATCGTATACACATTTATTAAAACGTTGTATCTTAGGACTTAGAAAGCTTAGTTACACTATATTCATAAAAATTATCGATAACATGAATGCAGTAATATCAACTAAAACAACGTAGAATAACGCATAATAATGTAATGAAAATTAAAAACAATAGGTACAAAATTATGCTAAAATAACACAAAAATATTGTTTTTAAATAATGTAAAACGACAAATAACTTGGAAATACCCTGAATATTATGCTACTACTAATAATTATATATTTTTCAATTTTGAGATAAATTAAAACTACTTTTTTTAATAATGTATTAGGAATCTTTATTTTAATATTAAAATAATGAAAAAGAAAACTAAAAAAAAAACGAAAAAATGGCTCTAACACAAAAGAAAATCAAATTTAAGAAAAAGATATTTTTTTCACATTAAGTAAGCGAAAACAATAAAAATGTGCCAATTAGTCCAGTTTAAATCCGATTCGTAAATCCTGGGCCATAAATGTACACAGCCACGCATGTACACACGTGTTCACGTACACACATACACACACTCAAAACATTCGCGTGCATATAAACATCAACATACGTATACATCCATATTTGGATCATAGTGGCCAAAAAAAATAGTTATTATAACAAAGTAATTGATATAACAAAGTAATTGATATAACAAAATAATTGTTATAACAAAGTAATTGTATTTTTTTACTCTATACGGCAACCGAAATTATACTACTTTTTTTGCATAACTTTTATTGGATAAAAGTACTTAAGAGAATAAAAATTATTGCCTTCCAATCATATTTAGTTTATCATGAAATTTTTTTAATTTTGCTCGCTCGGAAAAAAATAAACTCAAATTGGTGTTAACATCTTTTTTCTTAAAAAATTTCATGCACTTATACTTCCAGGAAAAATTAGCCGTGTAATTTTCTGACATAATATTTTGTTGCGTAAAAGTGAAATATTTCATTGGCTCTCGCAAATAAATTTTTTTTGTATCGTGTTAGAAGACGATTGTTACGTTCGAAAGAAAAAGTGAGTAATGGAAAGGAATAAAAAATTCAACCGTGACTTCCTACGCGCAAAAGACGTAAGCAATTTATTTAAACATATTTCGTGAGTTTTGTTCATTTAGGAGAAACGTCAATATTGGATTTACTTTTAGAACCTTTATTATTTCATTAGCTAAAAGGAGTCGGGACGAACCAGCGCAAGCGGTGGAGAAAAAACACGCAGCACCACTTATTCCGGAAAAATTCGATCAGTCTCTTTCCTCACCTACATCAATGCCACGAAAGAGAGAACACACTTGATATAAAAAGCTATTAAATTTCTCATTCAACATTTTTCTAGAAAAATTTCCAAAAATTGTTATAACTACCTATCAAATAAACAAGCAACTTTGTGAGTTTATTTATTTATTATAATTAAGTAGTACAGCATAGTTTAAATAGACAAAATGATCGTTTTTATATAAAAAAAATTATAAGAATAGCAACTATTTAAAAGTACTGTAAATCTTCCGACTTTCTTCGGAATACGCTTCGGGAATCTAACTGCCAAGAATTCGGAAAAAAAACTTGAAGTTAAATATTTCCACGCGTCGCATAACAAACATAACAGGTTATCGGGTGCGAAAATTGTACACATATCAGCGTCGCAGCCCTCGAAACGTCGTCGCATACGATATTGAACGCGCTCGTCGGATCCGACTACAAAAGCGGGGAGCAGCTTATCATAATGGCCATCGTCGATCATCGACGGGGGCCGACGCGTACGAGCGCGGATGAACCTTGAAGGTATCGAGGAACACGCCGAGTAAGGCGCAAAATTTATAAGAACCGAATCACGTAAAGGAAAGCGAGACGAGGGAAAGAAAGATGGAGTGAGAAAGAGAGAGGCGCACGCGAAACATGGATATCGATATATAATATCTAAATTAGATTAGTAAATGCCAATATAGCTTAGATTATATTGACAATGAATTACAGCGTCTGGTATAAAAAACATAAAGGGCCCTTTCCAATGAAGACGATTGGTATAGGTCTACGAGTTTTTTCTATGATAATTATATTATTATCAAATTAGAATTCATGTTTTCATTTTAATTAGACATCCATTATTAAAGCAACTATATGTGAGTAAGCAATACAACGAAAACCACAAAGCACACTATCGTGTCTAACGTGGTCGACTATCTTGTATATTCAGTAAATAAGCCATTTAAAATTATACTATTTTTAATAATTGAAAAAAATTTTATTCATATTATCTAAAATTATTATTTCATTGCAACACATAAAACACATACACACACGCCCGCGCACGCAAACATATGCATATATATATATTACATCATACACACATCATTTATGTTCCTATCACACTGCGGACGACTTAAACTCCGAAGAGGATTTTGTAATAATGTAATGAATTAAAAAAAACGCTGGTTTTAACGTCGTTGAAGAAACATTTGTACCCGTTTTATTTTTTTTATATTAATAAACCGTGGTGACATTGTATAGAAAATTATTTGCAGTTGGTATCCGAAATATTACGCCGATTAGCAAAAAACTCTAATCTACGATGGGATTTGATTTTGAGGATACACGTTGATATTTTCATTGAAAATATGGTTCATTGTAAATTTTTCAATAAACGCGAATAAAACTCGATGTTTTTTTACATTTAGTGAACTACATCCTGTGGATTTCTAATCTAAATCGTGCATTTCTGTTATGCAGATGCGCCGCTTATCTTTCTCGTCATCATTCACAATCAGCGTAAATTTTTTTACAATGCGGCCTGATTATGCTCACGCGATTTTATCATCACTCACAAACCGCATCACAGCGGAGATACAAGAATAAATGTATTCGCTAACCTCCGTTATTTTTCTGCTTTATGAATGAGCATTTTATCCTCGGCCCTAATGGTAATACGTCAAAATATTCGGCAAACGAGATAGAGATGGCTATCCCGTCTTATCGCACAAAAATAGCATCTCACATCTAGAAATAACACGAGATGCGTCACCGATTGACACAAATGCTAGCCCGCTTCTTTTCGCTCAATACCCACGAATAAATTATTCTTAGAAACTGCGGAAAGAAAAGGTCATGCCTGAGACTACTTCTTTTCGCGGGTTTGCACAAAAGGCACTGATAAAAACTGTTGCCGATCGGAAATTACATTTATCTTGAGAATAATTTCTTATGATTAAAATTATTGAAGTGCAATTTTTCTTTAAAAGAAAATTCTGCTCGGAGAGATAGGTAGCGTTCCTTTCCATAAAACTTCTATAAAAATTTTTATATAAAAAATGTTTTCACCACAAAACTTTTATGAAGTATTGGTCATGAAAATTTTAAATTAAAGCTTTCTCGCTATTTACTTATTTTTCGATGATTATTCTGACACGGTTAGCCATCGAGTTACTTACGTTTCCATAAAACCTATTCCCTTTACATATTTCAAAATACTGTATGAAAATTTAGTTTCAGTAAATATTCAAATGGAGCATAGATTTTGTCTATTTTCCCGGCAGTTTAGATAGCTGCCCACCAGTCAGTTACTTTCTATCCATCAAAGATGATGCGTTTTCATCATTCTACAGAGAGCCAAGTTTGGTCCCCTGTGGTTCCAGAAGAACAGGAGTAGCTGGTGAAAAAAATAAAATCCCTGAGATGGCGCTAATCACAAAAATATTCGATTAGAGAACCTACAGAAGTCTGTCAGGGTAACGGTTTTCATGAACATAACCCGGAAATGCTTTTTAGCATTATTAAACAGAAACTGACGTCCAAGTATTCGTTTCATTGTTGCTCTGTTGACATCGTGATTTCAAGTAAACAAGTTCGTGGGAGATGCGGCGTACAGCCTTAAACTTCGTAAAGTCGCATCATCTGGGAGCAGCGCTGATTGGCGCAAGAGGGGAATTGGGAAATAGTGAATATCAAACATTTGGACAACAGTGAAAGACGGAATTACTAAATTTTTAAACAATTAAAAATCAGAATTATGAATTTCATGTAGGAAAAATGAAAAATAGAAGTTTAGAGTTATTGAACATTCATATGATGCATTCTCAATCATCTGGATTTCTTCCCTTAAAATCTTGAAGTAGTGAGCTATATGCCGTTTAAAATTATGGATCACCCCGATTTTGAAATACCCTCGAAAAGAGAGAAAAATGCAGTAATTTTATGGAGAGTGTAAACTTTTCAGCGGATTATTGTTGAATTATTCTAAAGATTACAAAATTCAGAAATGAATAGAAAGAGCTTCCAAATTACCAATTTATAAGAAGAATAACTCAAATGATAAGGGAAAGTCATTAGCAGTCTATGTCTAACATTGATATTGTTATATCTCTTCTATCTAAAAATTAAAAATTTTTTATAATCTCAGAATGTTGAAATTTCAATCTGACGACTATTTTAAAATCATTATTTAACTGAGATATACAAAACATGTCAAAGTCCTCTTAATCAAGAAAATGACTGAAATTTATGTAATTTTTTCTCTATTTAGATCTCATTTTATATGCAGTACTGCGTAGAGAAAAACTCGGGTTACTTAAATAATCAGAGTTGTTTAATAAAGTTAGTTAATTAATAAAGGATTCTCTCTTCTAAACATTGAAAATACTTTATAAATTTTTTACCTAGCGGGCCAAAAGTACCACTTTTTCTCTCGGTGCCCAATTGCAAAGGTTGTATTTTCGGCCTCTTCAGGCAAAAAAAAAAAATAGTATACGCACCAGGGGAGAAAATAAAGAATCCCTCAGATCGCATGATCGCATGTATATGACAATTTACGTGCAATCTGAAACATCCTTTACTTTTCCTCCCTATGGTGCGTAATAAGTATTTTTACAGTAGCCTAAATGGTATAGTGTGTAAGCATTCAATATAAATATCTCATCAACAACTATCTAAATACCTGGTTACACATGATATGTTGTAGTGCTCATTAAATATCGTTTTTAATTTTTTTCTTTTTAATTTAATGAGATCAAAGTTAGTTGCATATACATACTGTGCAATAATATATTTCAGTCTGCAAATACTAAAGGTATCGTTTCTAAAAGCGTAATTCAATACGATTCAAAATAGTTACAAGTATGAAAGGAACCTATCGGTTGTTAGTCTTATACTCTGAGCGACACTGACGACATTTTCATACAGTAAAAATATATATCGGATTAGCGTATAGTAGTACGCAATCGAGTCAATACTTACTTTGCGATGCGGCTTGCGCCGCGTAAGGCCATATGTGCCCCGGCACAGAATCTCGGCGACGCTACGCCGAAAGTTACGCGTCATGAAGCAGTAGACGATGGGGTTGAGAGCGCTGTTTGCGTGCCCAAGAAAAAGGCAGTAGGACAGCACGTCCGAGAGAAACCGACCTTCGTCTGTAACGTATCAAAGGAAGCGCTCGTTAATGCTGCCAAAGCGAAAGCGTAAGAAATGATAATATTTGATTTAATTTTTTTTTACCAACGGTAATTCAAGTTTGGGCAAGTAGGTTCTAAATGAATATTCATTTTTCAAGGTGAATATTGTCATTATTATAAGAACATTTAGATATTTTGACAAAAAATACTCTATGCAATAATAATTTTATAGTAACTAATTAATGAAAAAAAAACTAATAATAACTAATTTGAATTGATTAGAAAAATAGGTCGTCTGTTTAGATGAATCATTCTTATAAATAAAATAATTATATATCTATAGACTATATTAAATACATGAAACAATACATGTTGCAATAATAAGAAAATCAATTAAAAAACATAATAAAAAATTGATATTTTATTAGATCAATAAAAATCCTAGACTCTGACTACCCTTAGTCCTTAAAAGGATGATCCAGGTAAAGTAATGTAGCTCAACTCATAAAGTAAGTAAAATTAGAGTAAGAAACCAATATTTGAGCATTGAATAAAACATACATAATAACCTTTACAAAAATAAAATAAGTGTAAAAAAAATTTACGTGTGAGAGTGTAAAAAATCTATATATATATATTTCTTATACTTATTTCATTTGTACATATATAATAATGTAAATTAAATTATTAAATTTATTTAAAATAATAGTGATACTTATAACGATCCCGAAATAAAATGTTCAGGTCATGAAACACAAGATGTTACTTTTAGAATCTAAAAGTTACTTACGGACGACACCAAGATCGACGAGTAGTCTAAGTACGTTATAGGGCAGCCAACAGAGTGCGAAGAGGACGGCGAGAAGCAGTAAAATCCATGCCACTCGTCTCCTTTCCCGGACCAGTCTAAACCCCTGCAGAGAAATAAAGCAGAGAGATAAAGACCATAAGGTGCCGTAATCTCTCTGAAGTAATAATACTAGATACTGCAATTTACTGTGTATGTCGTAAAAAGTCAGACAGATTTAAATAAAATTGGTTATCGCATTTATTTGAAACGACTTCGTTATTTAAAAAAAATTTAGAATAACTTATTCTCTTTAGGATACACTGTCAGAAAACTTGTATGTTATGCTGTGTTATACATTGCTTATATTGTGTTAACGCATTGCATTTCCAAATGAACACATTGTATAGCTATATGTATGGAAGTTTTCTGACATGGCTTAATCAACTTTTTTGGACCAATTAATATAGCCTACAAGTTTCAATTTTCAACCGATTTAGACAATTGTTTAAATTAAAACTCTAAAAATTTACAACAAAGTTATAAAGCTCAAATTTTGAATTTAGACGTCCACTTTTTTTATTTTCCCCAAAAGGTCGAAATATCCAAAAATCTTGATCTTTGCGATATTACATATGATTTATTATTCGAAATCGTTGACCTTAATATATAAGTCTTTGGGAGTGAGTTCATGGGTTCATAGTTGAAAACCATTCTTTTGTACTCATTAGTCAACAACAAAAGTAAATGATTATCCGTCGTAAAAATCCTTTCAAAAAGAATATGGAAAGCCAATATGAATAATCTATATTTTTGTTCTATAACAAATATATATGTAATTCTTCCATATTGGACACCCAGAAACGGCAATTATACTACAACGATTGTTTCTTTCGTTTAAGATGCAATAAATAGCAGATTGAACACAATTTAATTGAAGATTCTTAATTCCTGACTACATGTGTCCTTTAACGGTCGACCTCACTCGCGCATCGGAAATCGAAAGTCAATGTAGCGCTCATGAGATCGAGGTCTTCGCAAGTGCCAATAAAGATCAAAGCCAAAAGACTTCCTGTACTTCGTCACTGTGAATGCCGCTTAACGAGACGTCTCAACGAAAATTAACTACAATCCAGACCATCGGGCATGTGCGTTTGTGCAAACGCAGGAATGTTAACCAGTGATGTAAGATTAATTGTATTCACAGGGTGCTAGAGAAAATTGAATAGGGACAGGAAAATGAAGGGGTTTTACAAAATCGCTTAAAAAAGCCTGAATAATATCATTAAAATGTGTAATTTTATAGTCGCTCAATAAGTATAACCTATTTCTAATCAGCAATTTGCGTAGAAATAATACATAATTTTTAGAAAATATAAGAGAATTATAAATATTATAGGTTTAACTCTAAACTTAAAAAGGTAATTTTAAACAAATCGCTTTGTTAATAAATGTAATACGATGTGATAAATATGATCAACATAAAAAATACTATTGAACGAAAATATAGATAAGACTATTCACTTTTGAAAGTAAAGAAAAAATAACAATAACCAAAAACCCTACTCTATCTATCTATCCATGAGTATTATACTTTTAGATATCAGAAAACGACGCCCAAAACCTAATCAAAATCCGTTTTAGCAGAGTGCGTACATTGAGAAAAAGATATAGCCATACTCACATACAGAATGCATGTATGCAGAGAAGACAATTGTAAAGATATACCTATAAAATTTGATATTGCATACTATATTTTCAAAATTTTCATATAATATATGCGAAATTATTATATATTATGTTAAATTCACTGCAAAAGATTTATTATAAAACGTTAATTGTACCAGAAAATATGGTATGAATATGGTATCTATACATTCGATTTTACTATGCAATATAGTAACCATCACAAACACGTTTTTTCTCAGTGTACTCTCTTTGGTAGTTATAGTTTTCAAAAAACATTTCAATATCAAAAGGATTACCTGTTGGGAACTTGCACTTCCTTCTATACTGTCACAGTCAAAAGGAGGTTTTCTTGCACAGAGTGTCCTGCCCATCATTGAATACGTTATTATCACAATAAAACCTGCAAATAAATTAAAGAAATTTCAAACTTATATTAGATTCTTTTATCAATAAATGCATTACATTTCTGAAAATCTCCATTTTTATCAATTGAGATGCATATTTTTTATCAATATTGGTTGCAAAATTCTAAATATCGATGTCAACTTTATGAATAATACAGTTCTTTATTACTCTGCATAGTTACAGTACCCTGTTTAAAAAATGTAGGAGAAGAACTGATAAAGGTACAGCAACTCCCTTCTCCTAGGTACTGACAATAAGTTTTTGGAATACCGCAAATACCATATATCCGCCATAAATACAAAAAAAAATAATTGAATATTTTTTATTTCGTCTGACAAAATAATGAAATTGAAATTAAACTAATACTTAATACTAAATATTTTACAAAATACTTTAAATATTTTAAATTTTAAAAAGAATTAATGTTCGAAATTTAAATAAGAATTACCTAATGTTTGAAATAAAAAATGAAATAATAAATGTTGTTTTACCGCATATCGATCTATCTTCGTCTAAAGAAAGGATTCTTTTTAAGGAGGTTCAATACCGAAATGAAAAAGGTTACGTCATTCTGAAAACTTAATATTGTTGTCCTTCGATTGATTTTCTATGGGTTATGAAATTATTCAACTTCAAAGTTCAACTCCCATACACAGGCTCTTATGGAAGTACCTTGGTAAAACACAAAGCACTTAGGATGCGTTTCTTTAAAAAAGTTTACAGCGAATAAAAAAACTACAGGTAATATAACAAATATACAGGAGAATGTTTATACGTAATCTGAACGCGTTAGACAACGCCGATTCCGAGTACTGCGGCAAAACGTAATTATACAATCGAGTTCGTTGGCTACCGAAGGGGGTGCGCGGTGAACGGAGCGCGCGGTGTAAGGGGACCCCTTCCCCACTAACACCCCGCGAACGGTAAGCTATCCAACCGCCTGAAGGACCGCGCACCCGCGTACCGCCTCCGGCAGCCTACAGTACGAACTCGATCATAAGTTTTACGTCTTGCCGCAGTACTCGGAATCGGCAGTGTCTATCGCGTTCTGATTGCGTAGAAACATTCTCCTGTATATTTTTTTTTAAAGAACCGCATCCTATGTGTTTTGACGTAACCTTTTTCATTTCGGTGTCGAACCTCCTTAATGTGACTATAGATGCCAATTTCGAGTTAAATTAGGATTTGTTATAAAACAATAAATAAATTGTTTTAAGTTAATGTCAACAATTATATGCTGATCTTTACCGTAACATGAAGATGTAATTTAAGATAGAATATTGACCATTAAGAAATAACGAAAAATAACGGATCTTCTTTTATAAAATTTTATAAAAAATAATTACTATTGTATAGAAATTGCAAAACAAAAGATTAAATTTGTAGCCAACGTATCTACCGTACCTGACTGTATACACAAATATAGTAAACATGATCAAACGCACCCTTATTTAAATTTTGCGAATCATGAAGCGTCGCGTATTTGTAATGCGAAACGCGTGTGCGAATTTCTTCACATCGAGCATACAGAGCAGCGTCGGTAGTCAGACCGAACGCACAGTACAGCATCGACGTCTTTGTGCACACGATACGTAACGATAACTATCTGAAAGGGGTACTTTGCAGAATAGGATAAGCATTAAGCTTTGGGCGCAGTAACTCCGATAATTAATCGCGGAATATCTATATCGACAGCTGCTGAGTCGAGTCCGAGAAAAGCCAAGAGCGCTGAGACTGTGAGGTTGTTTTTGAATAATGTACTACAATGGCACTACCGAGCTCTAAGACGGTTACGTACCAAGCCTAGGTATTATTATATTGGAAATGGCATAATTAGGATAATATAAATTTACATAATAAACTTAAGATTATGTAAATTCAAGTTATATATTTTAAAATACTCAAGCAATACGAGAAAATAGGTGACATAAGTTGGGGATAGCAAGCTATTTTTGAATTTTACCATTTTGTGTATTTAATATTCATAAAATCCTCTCTTAAAAGAATGATGACAGAAATGTTATTAGCTTTACGCTTAAGGTTGATTGGTCCAAATAAACCCGACAAAGTTTCGAATTATAAAATATTTAAACTAAAAATATAAGTCATAAATAGTATTAATGACTTATTTGGTTTTGTATAACAAGAAAATATTATTTGATTTGTCGTTATATTATCAACGAAGGACTATGAATGAATGAAATTCTGATTACAATTAAATTTCTAACCTCCAAATTTTTGTATTGTAGGAATAAAATAAATACAATCCAAGTTTCAATAAAAAATATTGCATAAATTTGCCGATGTTAAAAAGTTAAATGAATTTTGAATTCATAATATTTCAATATGAATTGTATAGATATATAATCAAGGTAGAAAGGAAGAGCGCGCCAAGCGCGCCCGAACTTGCTAGTATTATTAATATTCACGGAGGAGGGATAAATTCCTCTTAACGATTACAAAGTGTCGATTAAAAATATAGCAGCAGCCAAGTAAAATGTGTTGCAATAATAAAAAATTAAACTTTTGTACATAAAAAATATAAATGATCCAGCAATTTTGACTAACGATGATTTGGTTCTTTATTTTCATTTTTTAAGAACTCAAAATCGTTATTTAAAAAATCCGATTCTGCAGTATTGTATATTCTTCCTGTTATAAGTATTGAATTGTATTTATGATATTAGAGCACCCTTCTTATTTTATACAAAAATATGAAACACTACACTTCACTTTTCAGAATCGTCGTATATAACATCATAATTAGTCGATAGCTGTACCTCATATGGTATATCCTAAATGAATTAGTATTTATGCGAGAGTATTGAAATAACAAAGAAGACATAAAAAGTGGCCTGATGATGTGCGAAATTTCTCCGACAAATGAATAGGTTAGAAAGATAAACGACTTGCGCGCGAGGCGAGGGTTCCAAGTGAGACGTGCACGTGGAGATAAGTGAGCATCGAAGAAAAGCTCCAAGCACACGACCACTCCGAGGTGATATAAGTAACGCATGGGTCTACAGACATTGACGAAAGTGAGGGGCGACTGTATATCTTATCACAGTACGAAAGTAACTACGCATTAGAGGCCTAAGAAATAATATAGAAATAAAAACCACTTCATAAATAATAAATTGTTCACTTGATTTTGAACATTTTTATTTATAAATATATAAAGGCCTTGGGAAAAATTCAAAAGTCAGTAAACCCCCAGGAGCTTTTTGATGATACCTCATTCAATGTGGTCCATGATTTACTTGGCTATCTTTAATATTACGGTAGATTTATAAGGATTTGGTTTAATCCCTTTTAACCTTCAAGAGAGATTGCGATAAGCTAAAAAAATAGGCATATAATATAATAATAAAACTATCATCATACTTTTTTCGGAAAAAGTCTACCTAATATTTAATACTTGCTGAACTTATTCTTATGATTTTTTATGTACCACTTTTTTTTTCAAAGAAAAAAAGAAGTAGTATTTTTGTTTTGTGCTTCATAATACTATTTCGTCTCAAAAAGAGCTCATTTTTTCAACTAGTAGTTCAAGAAATATAAATTCCGAAAGGACCGTCTCTATTGAAAGTAACATAAGAAAATATGAAAAACTTGACTAAAAAGACTTAAAATCCATTCCTACTTAAATATACAAAGTATATGCTAGAGAAGTATATGTGAGAAAAAAGTAGAGTAAAGATATACACAGTATTTTGCATCGGGCATCGAAATGGTTTAAAAGAGCATGCCGATTGAAAGGACTAATTGCTCGAGTATGGAAAGAAATATAGGAAGTTAGAATGGGGGGAGAGAGGAAGAAAGAGAGAGTGAGAGGGGGGGGGGGGGAGAGAGAGAAAGAGAGAGAGGGGAGAAAGAGAGAAAGAGAGAGCAAGTTGGGTAGAGGTAATAAATTAGATAAGAAAGGGTACAAATGGAAGACGAGGCTTTCTAAATGGTACGAGAACCATTTTAAAATAACGTGGCATTTTCTGTCGGACGACACATTAGGTATATGCGGCGTTTCTCA
>JAPYZO010002942.1:0-14982 GCA_030522905.1 Torymus flavipes | reverse complement strand
GGGACAATAACACGTGCTTTTTTAGAAGAAAGTAACAGATTAAATTCCATAATTAACTAAAAGAGCGAAACTTTACTAAAGGCCTTGTTTAGGCTAAAGGGAGGCCTTACTTTTAGTGTTTCGGTTAAAACGATCTACTTCTCTGTATATACATAAATAAATAACCAAAACGATATGCTATTTTATATAACCCATGTTTCTTTGATTTTAATTTTTCGAATACCTATACTATAGCATATAAATTAATAGTAAATATCTATAAATATTTTTCATTATTTATCAGTTCTTTATAAGCTTCATAATTTCTAAACAAAAAAAATCTAACGTGCTAATAATTTTCCTATTCAAAGTGTATTACCCAACTTCCACTTCTATTAGTTTGCTAAATTATAATTACAGAAATTACGAATGGAAACGTAACTGTGATTTAACCAATATGTACAAAACTTTCCCAGACAATGCAAAATGTGTTACTATTACATTAATTTCGCATAGCACTATACTCCGAAAACACGCGACCTCGCGAACGACATCATCGTAACCAAATTTTATCGCGTATTATTAGAACCCGAAGTATATACTGTCGTTTCGAAACATACTCGCATTCAAACACAACCCCCATCGTCGAAATTATGCACATCCATTATGAACTTAATTCCGCGACGTAATTATCTATATGCAACATGTAAGCAAAGCACGCGCCAGCGGCTCTTTTGATCATTGAATCACGCGCCTTTGTCCATCCTCACCACCAAAAATGAAAAAAATCGCCCCGCTATCATTATCCTCGTAAAATTCCACTATAAAAAAAACACCACCACCCACCTCCTATATAGACGAGGCAATTATTCACGTTATTATGGCAGGTCCGGATACGCAGCAGCGGCTTTTTTTGTTATTAAAAGTCACGTTCGCTTTTACGCGTCGCGATCGAACGGCCGGATCGAGGCAAAAAGGAGCGAATATCCGCGATTTGAATTTCAAAAGCGTATACGCGCCTCCATATCGCGGTCAATCACTTTCGCGCGCGCGCGACGCGCGGCCCATCGCCGGGGTTATTTTGTCATAAACCGTTGCCCCGCGCTAATTGGCCCGGAAGGAGAGAGGCTCGGCGAATTACACGGTCATCTGGATCATCCAATATATTCCCAATTAAACGCCGTGTATACGTGCCCGCGAGCGACAGCGCGCCTCGTTTTTCGCGTTTTTTTATTAATTGGGATTCGCGCGAGCGAGCGATATTCACGGGATAGCGCGCGTGAGCATTAGTCGCGCCGTATTTGTTCTTGAATCGCGTGAATTGGAGTCTGGCTTTTGTTGGGGATTAATCTGCGGTGACGCGCGGCCCGCCGCGGACTCTCTCGCGCTAGTTTGACGCGCTGCGGAAAGCGGATTACGCAGTGGATTAAATCGTTCCAGTCCGCGGTGTTGTAAAATTACAATGTCACGGTTGCCGAAGTTGCCATTCGTGCGTTTTATGCGTTTGTTTCTTCAAATGTTGTCATCGGAAAATATGTTTCTAAGCAATACATCTCGCGTTATTTTATAGTTCAAAGATTCGCAGTAGTAATAGTTAGATTAGATCAGCCATCTACTAACTTAGCCATCCGGAGAGGATAATTCTTTCTCATTACGCTTTCACACAGCGGTTAGTTTATTTTCACAGGGAATTTTCGATTTCGCAGATTACGGCCAGAGCTGCTGCGGTTGTGTTTCATTTGCCATTACCGCGCGGCGCTAAGCCCTCGAGAGAGTTTTATACATATAAAAGTGTAATATTAAGCGCGCTGCTACCTCGCAACTGAGACAATGCACTTCGCGCCAGTTTGAATTCTCGTAATGAGTCTGTATAGTTCTTATTCCCGCGTTCTTGTGAAGCACGAGAGCCTGCAGGAATTATTTTTCTTTGCGAAGATTCGTAACGACTGGATAAGAGGGAATGAGAGCGAACAGTGTTTTAATTCAAACGAAACTTGTTTCGTATTATGTAATGGACGAGTTAAGAGACTTTTCTTGTCTTTTAAAAGGGAGCAGCTTGTAGAACTGGTTTCAAGTTTTGCCTCGTAATTGGAACTGATAAAACTTATTCATTACGGTGTTAAACCTATGTTAATTAATAATTAAATCTATGTACAAAAATACATTTTCATTTTAAGCGATTAAGTTTAAGCAAAAGTTGTCCTTTCAAAATAGACACAGAGTACTACAAGCCATACAATCCATAAGCATTACACAACTCTTCTGTCTACCCGAACAATATCATTCTCCGAATCGCAATCTTGGTATGCGTTCCTACCTCCCCCCCGTCACTCTCTTTCTAAAATTCATAACGCCATTGCAAAGCGAAAGCATAAAATGCGCGCGCCTTCGCGCGAAATCGATAACAAATAAGACGAAAATCGCGCGAGCGGGCGGATATCGTTCCTCCTCATGCATGCGTATCCAATCGGAATCTCACTCTCGCTCGCTACACCCGGAATCACGCGGCTCTCTCTGTAGGATCGAGGCCATTAAAAATTCGTATGCATAATCGAGCGCGAGATTCCTCGCGATACTCTCTCCGGCTCTGCGCGGCACAGAAAGGGAGGAGAAATGCATTTTGCATCGCGAGACGCGCGTGCAGTGGAGATTTGAAAAATGCAAGGACTGCGCGTAATCGCGGAGAGCAGCAGCAGCAGCAGCAGCACTCGTCCCTTTGGCGCAAGCACGAGTGATAAGGTTTAAAGAGAGAAGAAGCGACGTGTCTCTTATCAATCGAGTGTGCTGAACGCGTGTTTTTTATACGTGAGAGATAGTTTGTGTATAATCTGTCGAATGGCCTCTATTTGCGAGCTTTTTCTCGGTGGTAGGAGGTGAGTGGGTATAGGAAGGGTTTGAAATAGAATCCATTACCGGCTAATCTAATACCGGTGCGCGAGAGAGGGAGAATATTGTTTTCGCGGGGAGGCGTGGAAAAATTGCCGGCTGCGCGCACACGCGATAGTTGGATTAGCTAATTTTTATCCGGGCTCGCCGAGTATAGGGTACCCGCGTGGTGAATTTTTAAAATTGAATTGCAGCAAATGGAGAGGATTGGAATATTTTCGCTGTTTTCGCTGCGCCCGGCTGTTATACGCACCTGTTTGCGTTTTTCGTTATTGCTGATTGCTCCTTTAGCGTTGACCCCGTGTGTGTGCAATGTTTTATTTGTAGTCGATGAAAGTACTAGACATGTGTGGATGTTCATGGTTTGGGGGTAATTTCGAACGTGTTTATGGATTACTTTGCACTTGTGTAAATATTTATAATGAAATTTGCGGGGAAATTGCACTTGTGAAGTAAAATGTTTTGCGTGATGTTTGTATATGCCTGTAAATGGTGTTGAAAGATGGAGTAAATTATATGATAAATGAATTTTATGTGATTTAAAAAGTAGTAATAATTAAATTGAAAAATTGCACTATTTTTAGAAGTCTTGTTTACTTGTTTACTTAAATATACGTATAAGGAACTCGTACTGAGAAAATGTTTCAAAACTTAAATGGAGTAAATCATTTTTTGGAATAAACTTTTTAATAAAACTTCGACTGAATCATCGTTTTGAAACTTCCAGGCTGAAATTTGATATTTTGATAGCCCCATCTTGATGAGTACGACGAAAAATGCGATCCAGCGTAAAAGTTTGACCAGAAATATATGGGAAAATTTTGAAAAGAAATGGGTCAAGATGCAGTAAATATAAATTGGCAATGAAATACCGATAAAATTTTTTTTTCAATCAAATAAAATTTAAAAAAAATTATTTTTCTCGATTGGCAGATTTTGATCTGCTTTTCTAAATCAAAAAACAAACTTCAACGCTCATTTTCCTTTTTATTTGATTAACGTCAGCAACTTACGGTTTTAATGACAAATTATTGCGTTCGCATTTATGTACGGTTGTTGTCAACAGAGTAAAAATCCATGTTTCAAAGTAAAAGCAACATTCACATCCACACTTAAGAGTTGTTTTACGAGCCAAGTATTTGCGTCAGACTATAAAAAACTTTTTGTATTACAAAACCGCACTTTCACTCGCGGCACGTATTTCAATACTTCATCCCATACTTTAAAGAAAACATTGCTCCCTCCCACCACATTACCGCAACCCAACTTTCTCTCTTCGCCTCATTCGCGACTGATGAATTCTCTTTCCCCACGCGCGAGGAGGCGAATGAATTATTACAGGGCAGCTAGTCGTCGTCGTCGTCGTCACTCTCGAGGATCGCCCAGACAGACAGGCAGACAGCTCTCGTGTTTCCGCGGTTTCTGCCTTGTTGAACTTCCCTCTACTCTCTGTCTCTCCCTCTCTTCGCCCACGCCTTCGAAACTCGAACAATCGCGTGCCTTCTTATCGATAGCGCACAGTGAATTCCAGCCGAAGTTTGTGTCATCGGCCGCCGGATATGAAGTACCACACTGTCGTAGGAACTTCGCCGCCGATGTACAATTTTTGCGCTTTCTTTTTACCCCTTGATGTGGGCGAAGTCGATGGCGAAGGGAGAGGAAGCTGGGAAGAAAGTTCGAGGAGCCCTCTTCCCACCCTCCCGTCTTTGATCCAGCGGGGAATTTCACCTCTGACCTTATTTTCCAGTTGTAAACTTCCGCAATTTTTAGTCGTGCGCGTGCACGCGCGGCGGGTAAGATGGATAGAACGTCCACGGCAGGAACAGCAGCGGCAGCGAGACTTTGTTTAATGCGAGCGCTTTGTGCGCATCCGCGGAAGTTTTAGTCCTTTGTCGACGCGCGGCGAGAATTCGCTTAAAAATTGAAAGGAGCGCGACGAGAAGCCAGATGAAAATGGCTCGTTCCGCGAGCGTGAATAAATATACAGAAGTAGTTTAGAGCGAGCTTTTCTTTTCGCAGCCCTCGTGGGTATAATTCGGGGGTTTCGGCCTCGCGTGTAATATAAATTACGTCCGGAATTCTGATGGCAGTTTGTCTCGTTTAATACGCCCTTAATCCGTTGGGCTACTGACATGGAAATTTCGATATTGACGCGTGCATCGTATAATTGCTGTAACAATTTCGGGCGAACGAAAATATGCGTTGATTTAAATGATCGTTTTCGCTTTTCGTAATATTTTTCATAAGGTTGAGTATTTTTATAGTTTGTGGAGATGAATTATTCAATTTTCTTTTATTATTGTTAACATCGGAAATATTAAAGGTTGAAATGTATGCAAAAGTGTTTCAGCTAAGTTTTGCTTTTTCAAAGAGGAAGCTTTGTAACGGTAAAAATATTTTGTACTTTTAGAACTAAAATTGGTCGTTTTTGAACAAGAAATCGCTGCCAAAATTTATTGGCCCTTAGCATCCTACAACTTAATTTATTGTTCCATTACAGTAATTGTTAATGCCAAAAAGTTATGGGTACTATATTTCTATCAAAATTTTACTTCACACTCCAACATAAAACCATAAAAATTTTCTATCAAAATAGATAGACTTGACAGTAATGGTTATTTATAAGATTACATAGGATTTGTTTTACTAATTATTCTTTATTAAATAGTATTACAGAAGTATTTAATAAAACCTTGTGCATTAAGTATTTTTCAACTGAATAATGGAAAATTTACACCAGTGAATCAGGTTGCGTTTACGTTCGTTGGACAGCTAGTGAAAGGAACGATATTGTCCATTCGAGAGTTAATACTTTGAGTTCTGATGAGCTTTTTTATTATTACATGAGTACTTAAACTTTGTTATCGCTCCTTTACAAATAGAGAAAAAGTTTTCCGAGTAGCTAAAAAAATAGAGATAAAGAAAGTAGTGAAAACTAGAGCAGTAGAAAACAAATTAACAATAGTGAGGTTGACTGTAATAACTTTCCTACAGATCAGGATGAATAATCAATCTTTATCTTGTGATTAAAAACGCACTTGTTTCAAAAATAATTTTTTTCTCGAAAATGAATAAAGATAATCTCTTGAAATAAGTGGTCAAAATTTTGAGCCCATAAATAAAATATTTTTTTAGAAATTAAGTATACAAGCCATATTTTCATTAATAACAAATAACACACTTAAAAAAGAAAATGTGGGTAATTTAAAGGACTTTCAATAAAAGTTTATTACGTTAAGAATACTAGCTGTAAACTTTGCTTCTAAAACAAAAGAAAATCGATAAAATCGAAAAATAGGTTATGTCCTTCAAATTATCCTCCGAAATAAACAGGGAAAAAATGGTCCTACAGGAGTTCAAAAAACTTCTAACATAATAAAATTCAACAAGCGAAATGAATGAGGTATAAACTGGTACTGCTGCAACTGAACTATACGAGAACTGAACTGCTACAATCCCAACGATCGACGTCTCAGACCCTCAAAATCGAGTTAAGACACGGCGAAGGTGACCTCTCACAGTCTCCACATTGGACAGTTCAACGCTTTATTGAACTATATATGCATTACGTACACATTGGTAATCTTGTAGTTCAAATACTTGTTGAACTCTTACCATATACGAAGACTTGATATGCGTAAACACCATTTCTTTTTCGTGAAGTGAATAAGCTTTGTCCGATGATAATTGGTTAAATAATTTAAAAGTTATCGCCCGCACACACACACAAGAATTTTTTTTTTGCTTCAGATTTATGTAACAATTATTTACTTATATATTGGTGTAAAGAATTAATCCTTAAACTCGCCAAACAGGGCGCTTCCGCGCCTTTTGATTAATGTACTAGAGCAATAGCTTTTGTTTGAGGATGCCAATGAATTGGCAGCGGTTTTTAATTCCGAGTTCTTCAAAAAATAAAACGTGTTATTTCTAACAGTATATTGAAATGGAAGTTGCTAGAACTTTAAATTTATAATAAAAAAATCATTAGTATTTAACATTTGTTAATGCAAATTTATAATCATATATAAGAAAACAAATCTAAAAATAAAATTTTTCGACACAGAATTCCAGCATTGATTTCCGCAACTCAGCAAACCGATAGCCCGAGCTCGAACTCTTCTGCTCTTCTCTCTATCTCTCTCTTCAATAATCGCATCCCCTCGACGCACCGTCATCGTCCGAAAGCCCCGAAATATACTCGCTCGCCACTTACAAGCCCATTTCTCCTTCCTCCCCCCTCTTTCCCATCTCTTCACTCCACTCCCTACACATACACGCACACACACACCCACACGCACGCATACGCTACAAACGGCTGCACAAAGTTATTTCGGGGCTCTGCCTCGTTTTTCGGGGCTCTGCGGTTTTTGCATAACCGCAAAACCACTGCTTCTCCTCCGGGTCATCGGTTACGTCGTCGACGGTACAGCAGCAGCTTTCAACCTATATATATATATATATATATATATATGAGCGAACGAGGAAAACATTCTTGTAAACAAAGGTTCATTCATCTTTCATGCTGCCGTCGTCGTCGACGTCGCTGCGGGGTTGTTCTTGCGACTGGAAGAAGCCAGCGTGTACACGGCACGACAATGACCATTGTTGCCACCCTCCCGTCGCGGAAAATTTAATAAGAAAGTTGGTATGTGTGTGCTCTCATCGCTTTCTGATGTGTATGTATCCCAGAGAAGGGATTTTTTTTGTATTTGAGGTTTCTAGGCCGCTTACGACATTCCTGTAGCAGGGCTGCTGCTCGTCTCAAGGCTAAGGGTGTCTCTCAGCCATGGTGAAGGGATAAGGAAGACGCGCGTGTATGTATACGTGAAAAGCTGCCCGTGTATGCGCCTGCAAATGAATAAATTAAGTGCGCTTGAACGTGCGTAATATGTTTTTTAGCGCGCGTAAAAACTCGCTAATTGAGAGGGATTTTGCATAATGAGATGAAACGAAGAACATTAGCGGAGTTTTGAATGAGTGAGCTTTATCTGAAACTGCACTTACGATAAGAGCACTTTGTTGAAGGGTATAATTAGTGGCGGAATCTCGAGTGCATTAGGTTTTTGTGTGTGATTTTAAAATATACTCACAATTATTTATTTGCGTTTTCGTATACGAAAAAATTGAGAGGTTTCGGAAAAAATGTGAAGAAAAAGGGAAAAGAAGAGTGGTTCGACTGGTTAAAATTTAATAAAACGAGCTATTGCCTTCTCTTTAATCAGTAAAGATACCATAATTAATATATTTATTGAGGTACTGTAAAAATTTCAGTATGTAAAAAACAAATAATGCAAATTTTCCACAATTTTTCTTGGCTTTTCAAGAAAAATACGACGTACGCTTAAAGTAAATAGAGGTCGATTCCAACATCATCAAGTTTTCATATTGTGACGTTCATACGAGTACCTTCGCGTAAGTCACTTTTATATAACTTACTTCTGCGGCGTCTCCGAGCAACAAAGTAAAAAAGTACAGCTCCTGTAACTTGGTGATTTTTCATAGAAACTTCTTTTCTGGTTAAACTTTTTCCACAGTCTTCGAAGAGGTACTTACTCTCTTTGTTTCGCAACCTCTATTATATCTTTACTGTCATATCACTTTAAAATCTATAAAGGGACTTTCAAAAGTCCATCTATTTGCAAAACAATAGAGTCTTTAAACATAGAGTCTTTATAATAACGTGCCGATTATTTGATTCCAGAAGTGTAATTGTATTGGTTACTTTCGTCATATTGCAGACATGATTTAATATATTTTATTATTGCCATTATTAATCAATACTTTAATTTAACGTCTTAATAACGTTTTATTACAAAATACGAGAAATTTTTATTATTATAGGTTATTAAAAAAGACCTTTTATTAACAGTAATTAAATGTGTTTTATATTGAGTTTTTTAATTCAATGTTTCATTACTTCTATTTATCTGCTTAAATTTAGAATTAGAATTTAATTTATATTGAACGTGTCTATCCTTATCAAGATGTTAATTAATTCTAATGTATGTGAACATCGACCACGCATTTGTTAATGCCGAATTCAAAATAATTAAACTTGAGTGTGTACATGTCATTAAATTACATGTTACCGTATTGAAACACTTAACTCTTATATCAAATTAACAAAACGATAAGTGCCAATTGAATTTTTTAAAATAAAATAACATTCTAAATAAAACCCATTTGTAGTAAACTTAAATATAACGTTCGAATATATGTTAAAATATGTTAAAATAAAAAAAATATATGCTAAAAAGTAGAAAATTAACTTCGAGTAGTAGGAAATTTCAAAGAAAATCGTTTAAAGTTGCTGGCAACAGTATGTCCGACTACGTTCGACACGTATCTACTTCTACATACTTAACAGGCCGCAAACTTCCATTTGGTTTTTCCAAACTTTTCGCTCCATTTAAAGTGTCAAAGTTTTTCTTGAATTATACACACTGTTTTCTAACACCATTTCTCCTGTTTTTTGTAGTAACAATAAGATTGTAGTATCCAAGGACATCAACACCGTATATAAATATTTTAGTTCGCCAAACCGACCCCAAAAACTTAAATATTACCGTACGAAAATAATTCACAAAAAAGCCCACCACCTAATTGAATAATATATCAGTTCAAAGCTACCCGAAACTCGCTAACCTTTCTCTTTGAGTCTGCTGAGAACGAAGTAGGCCACGCGCGCGTGGCGGTGAAAATAGGCTCTATACCTACCGCGGTAGCAACACAACGAAGCTCGCGCAGCCCTTAAAAGGGTTAATACAACGCGCGGTCGGCCTTCTCTCACTCACTCACTCGCTTTAATATCCTGTAACTGTGCGTGTAAAGAAAGTTTAGTCGTTAGCGCGCCTCGCTCGCAGCGGTGGCCTCCTCCCGTCAACTTAGCATTTAACGCGCTCTATCATCTCTTCTTAGCTGCCGCGCGTATATGCGCGACCCTTCGAAGTTATTCCTTTCCCCTGCGAAACTTGCGCGCGCGGATAAATTTTCCGTGCATTACTGTGAGCGAACAAAGCGAGGGAATAGGCCGCTATCTAACTTTTACCCCCGGCGCTCCAGCCGCGCGCGAGGTCTAATGAAAATATCTTTTTGCGGAAGGGAGGAGGCGGCTGCTCATTGAGGGTGTATTTGATGTTTCAATTATGATTGGGTGAGCTAGCGAGCGTCTCGTCTGGTACGGAATAATGAGGTTTCTTGTTTGTGACAGTGGGGTTGTATAAGTCTAGGTTTTTATCTTTTTCTGTTTCAATACATATGTGGATGATTGAGTAGTAGTGAAGGAAACGACGAAGCACCATACAATTGTAAAATTTGTAGTTGGTTCATGATTGTTTTAAAACAGAACGAGAAATATGAAAACTTAAGAATGTTTCTGGGTTTTGAAACATCGATCGATTCAATATTCCCACTCTACGTTCTTCACTGAAATTTATTATTATAATTGACTTTTTAATAAAATTCCTTGTAAGTTTTTGGTTCTTCGAGAGCGCGAACTTGTGGTTAGATTGTTTTAAAATAGAGAACGGGAAATATGAAAACTTAAGAATGTTTCTCGGTTTCGAAACATCGATCGATTCAATATTTCCAGTTTACGGTCTTCACTAGTAATTGAATTTTACGCTTCTATTTTAATTATAGGAAATCTGATAAGCGTTCAGTAGAAGTAATATACATTTGGAAATGTTTGTTAAATTCGAGCACCTCATTTAAAATAGCCATAAAAATACATACATCTGTAGTTATCCTTCATTGCATGGAAATTTTTGAAAATATGTGAATTTTATTTCAAGTTCTGGATTACTAAATTAGCAATTTGCTTCAATCCAATGAATAATTTTCTAATTTGGATAATTTGAGATTCGCCGAGGCTGAGAAGTTCTCAAGTAGCACATATAAAATTATCATACATTTGCCTCGCTGAATAACTGTAAATCTAATATTCTAAAGAAAGTATTAATTTATTAAAAGAATTAAATAAGATAACTTATTAAAAGATTGAATCAATTGAGTTTATATCTAATTATACCAGATTTACCTATGGCTGACTACGTACAACACTAGTAGGATAATGAAATCCTTAATAATGTATTCTCGTACGTTGAAAATCTCTTTTTATTATTCTGCCATGCAAAGTGGATACAATAAAGAACCCGTAATCGCGTTTTCTTAAATGGCTATCTACAACAGTATGCTTGATAAGGAATTATTAAGGAACGGTATAACGGAACTTCTATTCAAAAAAAGCATTTTACTCTATCTGATGCATGGGGGTTAATGTGCAAAGCCGCGAAGTGAAGATACATTATCCTGAAAGGTCCGAAGAATAAATGCAAATGGCAAACGTAGATGCGTATAATCCTGGATATTATTATGAAATGTTCTTACAGGACTCAACAAAAATGAGTACTAATTTACAAATATTGAGATAACCATGTTACATACATGACCATTCAGAATATCCTCTGTATAAGCTCTTTATCAATTCTTCCACACCACAAATTTCATCTTTAAATCATCTCCGTTCGCATCGCTTACCCAGCCCCAACAAACCCACCTCACAGACCCATGCATCCGCGATCTCTCCGTCCTAAAATTTCAAAACCAAAAGCGCCCTCGACAACCTCGACCCTTCATCTCACAACACACATACACATTTCCAACAAAGCTTCATTAAAAAACTTGCTCTATTGAAAAACTTGCGCATACGCCCGCGCGTATTGCGAGGAGCAATCGCACCTTTGTAACGCTACAGAGCAGCAGCAGCGCAGCAGCACAGGCAATCGAGGAGTTTCGTCTCTATTTGCCACTGGACACATATCAAAGCAAGACCGAGTGCGCGCAGCTTTGATCAGACGACGACGACGACGACAGAGTTGTCGCGGGCGCTTGTTTGGACTCTCAGTTCATTGTGTCCCTTATATATGACTAGTATAGCAGGAGCGCGCTGCTGCCTAGCGATGTGAGCACGCGCGTGTGTACTCGCGCGGTGTGTGTACTTTATTTTTGCGTATGCAAGCGCGAACTTTCGCGAACTGCTGCCGTGGCTACTCATTGGATGAACGCGCGGGCGAAAGGTTTGGATTGTTCAAGGGTCGCGGGAGGACGAGGGCGGTGAGTAAATGCCGCGAGTATAGTTCAGTAATATGTGCCAGCGCGGTCTTTTCACCATTGAATTTGAAGTGGCCCTAAGTTGAAGTATGAATTGTCTTTATTATATTTGTTACCTTTACTTCTCTTTTTTCAAGATATAATATGGGTTATAATCATTAAATTTGTTATTTTTCCTCTTTTTAATTTTGCCTTATTCTATGCGCGTAATAAACTGAGATGTCGATTTATGCGAATGTTTTTGTTTATTAGTTATTTACTTCACGTAAGTGGGATATATATATATTTGTTTTGAAAACAGATATTTTAATTAAGGTGACTTAAAATAAAATAAACGTTTATTGAAGTGACGAGCGATTCGTTTGAATGATTCTCGGTAAAAATATAATTTTTATATTTATTAGTCCTCGCCTATAAATAAATATAAAATGATCGGTGTCATTGAAAATGAGTTTAATATTTTGCGAATACTGAGAAAATATATGAACTTACTGTCACAAACGAGCGTTGAAGTTATACGTAAATTATATAGCAATAATATTTATGAAGTCCGAAAGTATACATATTATGAATCAAATGACACCGAAAGACAGTCACTCGTGTCGTACAACTTTTCCAGCCGAGTATTATTTGATAGATCATAAAAAACCATGCTCCAAGAAAATTTCAAGTTTCTTATATCCCTCGGAAAAAAAAACTTGGCGAACAGCAAGTCATGAATTTTAATAGAAAACTTTGTTTGTATTCATGGATAGCATATCATATATCTACATCCACGCGTATCCCAGATACCGTTCAGTCAATAACGACGTTTTCATTGCCCTTCTCAAGTCCTACTCATCCTCTTTCAAATTAAAAAACTCATAACACCAACGTAAAGAAACAAAAGGTACTATATGGTTTCTTCGAAAGCTCGCACGCGTTAAATTTTCCGCACAACAACGTAACGGCAGCAGCAGCAGCAGAGGCTGCGTTAAAAACAAATTTCGCGCGTAGCTCGGCTCGCACTGAAAAGAAAAGTGCACGCATGACGGAACTTATTAGCGCGCGCGCTGGCCGCTTTTATTTTTCCAGCGGACTGCGAAACTTTTCAGCGCGGCTCTATGTCGCGTCTCTTCCACAAGAACGACGACTTTTTAATTCGGTCTCGTCGTCTTGTGGGCGCGGCAAACGTGCCGCACACTTTTGTCCTCGATGGCGGCGAAAGGGGTCAGCGGCCCGGAGAGACGCAGGCGTGAGACTGGAGATGATGATGCTATCCTTTCGAGAGGGGAAGTCCTCTATTTGGACTAAGCTGGTCATTAATTATTGTTTGGAGGGGAGTAATTAGAAATTATGGAATATAGGGCTTCTGGAATTTTCAGTACGGATGAGTTATTTCTTCTTATACTAAGAATATACTGTGCAATCGATTGACCGAAGTATTTTTAAAGTTTTTAACGAGTATTTCTTGAATATTAAAAATAAATGTTTTTAATATTCATTTTTCGAGTAAAGGGTATACGTGACGTTTGTTTGACTGAATAAATCACTGGACAATATCAAAATATATACCTTCGTATTCCGTCAATATATACCATTAACCATTTTATTCTTCGATTGTTATTAAAACGACATTTACATGGGAACGAATAAAATTTCGTGCAAAATCCAATAAATAAATTTAAAATAATATATATACACACAGATTCGGTGAAACCTGAATTTGTTTTTGCTCAATTTTCGACGCGCTCTTTGAACTTTCAATAATCGAATCCATACAACAATAATCTCTTTTGTATTGCTTTACTCGTAAAATTACAGAAACTAATTTCAGCAAACTATGCCAATCAAGCGCCACTCCTTTAAGTCCTAGTTAACAAATTTCACTAGTACTATACACACTCATACGCATAGGGTGAGAGCGCGCGGAGAAGCCTCGAGTCTCTCCTTCTCCTGGCGGAATATCATCGGGGGCTACCTCGTACACATCCAAGAGCACTTGGGAAACATGGCAACACAATGGAGACGCAGGGGCAGCAGCAGCGGTGGTAGTACTAGTAGCAGTCCGACTCCCACTTGAAAGGACCATAAAGCGCGCACGGGCGAAGAAAAACGACAACGCCGCCGGGCGGTATATAAGACGAATGGGGATCTTTCGCTTTCCACGCACCTCTTTCTTCCCTTTCGTAAAACAATGCGCGAAGAAACAAATGGTTCTCGCACGAAATGCTTATTTATTATCCTTCGGGTCGCGGATGCGTTCTTACACATACAAACACAGAGTATATAATACAATTGACTCGCGTGAAGTAATATATAGGATGATGGGTAGGTGTATAACCCCGCGTAAAATGACCGGTTCTCGAGAAAGAGTCAAGTCGGACGGTTGCGTTTCCTTGTTGCGAGGTTGTATGGATATGTTCGAAGTTTGGACAATAGTTGTGGTATGGGCTGAGCGGGGGAATTTTATTCTGGAGTATTTTGGTACGGGTAAAGGATTAAGTGGAGGTGGGGGATGTATTCCGGCCGTTTATGTTTTCGGTATTTCACGTGGGGCGGCGCGAAATTGAATGGTTGGCTTTTGTGTGGATGTGTTAAAGCGCCGTCGCTGCGCGGCGTGTGAAAAGCGCTTTCACTCGACGCCGGGAAACGCGGAGGCGGTACATTCATTGTTATTGCGCCGCGGTTGTTGTTGGCTGTGAAGTGTTTTGCTGTGAAAGCCGAATGTTGTTCAGTTTTGAATCGAAGGTGCGATGAAGTATTTTACATTTTAATTTTTCGTTTGTCCTACTTTTAGGACACAAATTCTACGTTCGTGGCTTTGTTTCGTCCACGAATGTTCTCTCCAGCTCAAGAATATTAAATTTGTCCTGGAAGAATGACTGACAATAATACTTATGAATGTTTTAAAATTCGTCGATTCGTCGAATTGATCTGGCAGCAGGAGAATTGTGTCAGAACGAAAATAATTGCCTCAAAGGATTAAATTACATTTCATTCATAATTTGATTTACTCGTTAT
>JAPYZO010002941.1:0-18818 GCA_030522905.1 Torymus flavipes | reverse complement strand
AATCTTAGAAATCTCCAACAGACGGACAAATGTGGAAAACAAATAACTGAGATACAGTATTAATTGTATTATGATAAGAATAAACATACAAAAAACATTTTTAGTTATAATTCATTTATACTTAATGACACAATATTTTTAATTTTTCTTCATTCGTATCAAGTAAAATCGTGTAAAGTGTGCTATAAAAGTCGATTGCGTTTTTATATCCGTTTTATGTGACCGCGAATCACGCATACAACGTCGTATTCTAGCGTGTGAGTACGACTTACTCCACATGCTTTAATACTTCTCTATATCTAAGGGACGTGACGTTGTTAACATCAGTGTAGTTTTCAGATCAAACAAGTGTATAATAAAATAATATAACAATATGGTGTGGATCCCTGGTGACATATCTGGAGCATGTGTTAATAGCCCCAATCTTTTGAGTTGTCAAGCATCTCTCATAACATTTTTTGCTTTCATTACTCAGAATTTCAACCATTCTATTGACCAACACTTTAGTGACGCTGGTCAGATTGCAAAAAATGATGAAAAGTATGACTTTATTATTGTCGGCGCAGGAAGTGCTGGTTGTGTATTGGCCAACCGTTTAAGTGAAATCACCGATTGGAAGGTAATTATTTATGATAAGTTGATGATTATAAAAAAAAATATATAATATTTGAACTAATTTGGTGTTCTACTTTTAGAACTACTAATACTTTCTTGAACTGTATAAAAATTTAGTCATTTTCCACTCTTAAAAGAATGATAGCCGAAAGTAGTGCCTTATTTAAAGACTCGATATGATTGTTTATTTGAAAAAAGCGCGAATATTTAACATTTTTTTAGATTAAAAATGTGCTAGTTTTGAATTTTGAAGCTCAAGTATTTACAGGACTTCTAAATAATCAAAATAGAATAAAAACAGTTGTAGTAGTTATATTTAATAATTTGTAAATTAACATATAGGGTGGTGGTACTAGTGGTTGGTCATACCCTAGTTATCGGACATTTACGTTGTAGCAGTTGATCGTGAAAGTAAAAGTGGCTGAGAACTAAATTAGATAACCGAGCACTGATAGTTTTACCCTACATAAAGTATAATAATAACCTGTTTTTGTATAATATATATTTATATATTTAGAAAATCAAAATTATTTTTTATTAATTATATGTAGAAACATAAAATGTGCCTAGATTATTCGTGTCATATGATATTTGGTTTTTAAAATTTCTGTGTATTGTTAATCAATTTGATAATAAACTTGATTAACTTATACTATCTGTACTATAATGTACTATTTCCATTATAAATTGATATCCTTTTTTGAATAAGCAATACTTGTGCTAACAAAATCACAAATTTTAATTAATACATTTTTTTATTTCGTGAAATACTTTAGAATTGTACAAGAATAATGTTTTTTTTTATTACAACCAATCGAGCCATTATATATAAATTGTCGCTCAAAGGTTAGTTTTCAATCCGTGAAAATCCTCAAATTCTAAACATGCGTACAAGTTTCAAATCCGAAAAAGCAAACTTTTTTATAATGTTCTTTCATGAATTGGAAAGTTTAGAACTCATTGCATAAGTTTTCCTAAACTTTAATAAAATAAATATACTCATTATAAACGTCTACTAAACATTATTTTTTTCACAAGGTATCTAAATTCTTCTATAAGTAAAAGGTTTTGCTGCAGCCTGTTTCTCACGAATTTCTTAATGTTTATAATTATTTTTCATTATAGAATGTGCATCATGATATTTGACACTATGACTTTTTCTATTTTTTGAAGATATTACTACTAGAAGCTGGCATTGAAGAACCTTTAGTAGCAGATGTCCCTAGCTTTGCTGGTTTTTTACAAGGCAGTAATATTGATTGGTCATATAAAAGTCTACCTGAACCAGTAGCATGCCAACAAAGTTCCGATGCTTCGTGCCCACTACCTCGTGGCAAAGTTATGGGTGGAAGCAGTTCCATAAATATAATGATATATTCACGAGGAAATAAAGAAAATTATAATGACTGGGCAAAACAAGGTAATCCTGGATGGAGTTATGACGAAGTTTTACCATATTTTAAGAAATCTGAAGATTTCCGTGTTACAGAGGTAAAGAATTGTGATAATTATGAAATATTATACTTATATCATTAATCATTAATTCTCATAATGAATTTTTACGCATCTCAATTTTCATACTAAAAATATGTTTACAGCTTTTGATGAACAGTACAAGTACTAGAAGTGCAGGTGGATATTTGACTGTAGATTACATGCCGTATGAACCTAATCATGCAAAAGTACTACTAAATGCCTGGAAAGATTTAAAATATGATGAAATAGACTACAATGCCGAGAACGAGATTGGCGTTGGTTATTTTCAGTACACCAGCATTCACGGAGCGCGTCAAAGTTCCAATGGTGCCTTTTTACGACCAATTAGAGGAAAGCGTCCTAATTTGACTATAGAAACCGATGCTCATGTCACAAAAATTATTATCGATCAAAAATCAAAACAGGCTATTGGTGTTGAATATACATCTGCCAAAGATAAATTGACCAAAAAAATATTTGCAAGGAAGGAAGTCATTGTCTCCGCTGGGGCATTTGACACACCTAAACTATTAATGTTGTCAGGTATTGGACCTGAGAAAGAACTAAATGAAGCCAAAATAGAAATGATTAAAGAGTTACCCGTTGGACAAAATCTTCAGGATCACGTTGGTTTTGCATCTCAATGGTTCGCTCTACCAAAAGAATTATCTACAATAAAATCAGGAGAAGATATCTTAAACGATGCAGTCTATTGGCTCAATACTCACGAGGGTCCGCATTCGGGACCTGGTCCAAAAATCGTTACATTTTCTCAAACGAAATTTGAACATCGATCAGGAGTACCTGACATCCAATACATTCATACTACTTTTGTTAATGAAAACTTTAAAATTAATTCAAACTATGGAGGGGGTCTCCAATATTTTCCAGGATCATACTATAGCGGAATTTCGGTTGCAACATTTTTATTAAATCCTAAAAGTCGCGGTTCAGTTAGTCTCAACAAAACTGATCCTATTGATAGTCCTCCTTTGATCCGAATGAATTATTTAACAGCATCTGAAGACATGGATAGGATAACAGAAGGAGCGTTACAAGCTAAACAAATATTCGAGACTCCAACATTCAAACAATATGGTCTAACAGAGCTTAAGAGATCCGTGCCAAAATGTGATAAATTTGAATTTGGTAGTGCCGAATACTACAAATGTCTTGTTACAATATCTAATCGGTCATTCAACCATCCTGTGGGGACTTGTAAAATGGGCCCTGCAACTGATTCTACTACAGTTGTAAATCCTCGCTTACAGGTCCATGGAATCAAAGGTTTGAGAGTTATCGATGCGTCTATCATGCCTACGATACCGTCAGGAAATACCAATGCTCCAGTTATCATGATAGCAGAGAAAGCAAGTGATATGATTAAAGAAGATTGGTCGTGCAAATAATGTCATTTGGCAATTTACTATTTTAACTATAAGATTAGTTGTTTCCTTAATGTATTTCGAATTATAAATAATAACAAAATGCAAAAAAGAAAAGCAGTTTTCAACTTAAAACATTGTCATTGATTTTAAAAATATTTTTAATATTAATAGAATATTTAAAAATTATAAACATGCTACAATTTAATGTTAATCTATCGATATCCCAAAATTTCTTCCGTTGTTCTTCAGATCGTAAAAAAGCATAGCATTTGTCTAGGCCTTTCGCAATCGTGATTTCGATTGTTCCAAACGTATGCACATACACATAAACAGCTGCAGCTCGTGCACACGTATATGATGGCTATGCGAAAACGCGCGAACGAATAGCGAGATAAAAAACGAACTTCTCTTTATCGGGCACCCGGTTGATAAAGACTTGTCACGCTTATGCACAGAAAGCAGAAAGGTAGCTCGGCAGACGGGCCAAAGACATTAAATAACCCACTCTCTGCCACTCTGGCCGTTGTTTCGTTTCGGATTTTATAACGATTTATCATGTGCACGACGCCGGTGCTACACGAAAACGAATTCACATTTGAAAGGTACTGCTACAGGATTTTCCTCTTGTGTAGGAAGCGAGGTAGGAAACGATCCTCTGCAGTCGACGAGACTATTGTTTTGAAAACGTGAGATTCTTAATAAAAAGTTGCAGTTTAGAAAGGTTGGTTGATCATTTATAAATATCTTGTTTTTAACTAATAACAATTTTTTAGGTATGTTTAGTCAACAATCAAGTCATCCGTTCAAATTGGTTTATGCTCCCAATGTTTTCCTTGAAGAAACAATCCAGATAAGATACTAGTTAATGCAATAAGATTCAATTACAAATTTCATAACCTAGGTCATAATTTTGATATTTGATATTTTTATACGTAACTAAATAATTAATAATCTTATGTAAGCGAATGTTAATGGAATAGCATAAAAATTATTTCAATAAGAGTTTCTGAAAAGTAATTTATTACGTCATCACGATGTTACCGAATCTGTCATTCAAGCTCATTACGGAAGCCAATGTAGTTTTCTCAATTACGTTAGAGATATTGTAAAATTAGACGATACGTTTAATATCACATGACTTTGAATTACATAAAAAAATAATGTCAGTCGCCAATAAGTTACGCCACTAAATTAGTAAACAAACGATTTCTAATCAAACATAGAAGACGAAGGCACTTTCACGTGTCAACACATGTATAGAAAGTGAATTTTTGGAAATGTCTTATTTCTTCTTCTGTAGCACGCTGCAGAATATTCAGCGGAAAAAGTTGATGCACTGCATTAAGTATTCCTGTTTTTCTGACTAGCTCTGTTCTTGCATAACATAAGTATATATCCAATGTTTTTATATTGCACAAAATATTTCATTTAATTTACATATGAAGCAGGTTTCTCTTTTTTGAGTGAATCCGTGTTTCAATATAATTGAAAAATAAAATTACTTTTGATTACAAAACGTAAGTATAGAATATAAGATAGATATATGGTTATATTTTGTATTACTACTATATACGAAAAAATTAGAACCAAACGAAAAACTTTTGTTACATAAAGATTGAGGAAAAATCATCAGTATTATAGGATATTAAATCTTGAAAATTCAAACATATTAGATTTTGGTGCCTATTTAATTTATCTGGTAAAATAACAATCTTTTCCATCCCTACACTGGAAGAAGAATATTTTTATAGTTTACATATTTATTTATTTGATTGGAACTGCAATATTGTAACTGTTACAATGTCCTATACTTGAATAGGGAATATTTTGACGGTAAAACTCCATATAGTAACTATTGCAATATCAATGTTTACCAGTAACATATTTTATAAAGTTAACTATTACAATATTATTTGCATTACAGTATATTTGGACATATCTAAACATATACGTGTTAATAGTTATAATGCCATGTTTAACAGTAACCAAATCCTTTTCTCAGTGTAATAATAAACGTCTACCACTAAAACACTGACCTATTAACCGATAAATTTGTAATCATTCCCCCTGACTCGAACGAAAAAGAACCCTTCCACCACCCAAAAAAATGACACAATGCACACAGAAGACAAATGCACATTTCGATTTCTCATCCACTCAAAATTCATCTGGGCTCCGTACATATTCAAGCTCCGCTCGCTCGGTCCTCCCCCTCCATTCGTCTCTTTTGTTTACGGCTGAGCGCTGCATGCGCTAAAGCACACGCGTATACACGAAATATACGGCGCATTAATACCGAATCGAGCGGCTGTGCAATTTAAAAGGCAAGTGTCCAGGACGAGCAAAGTTGCGTTCGCTCGGGATCCTCCCTCCCGTCCGACTTCCGTGCCAAAAATGCCGCGCTCGTGCGAGAGCGGCGAAAGAGAGAGAGAGAGAGAGAGAGAGAGAGAGAGAGAGAGAGAGAGATGAGTCGGCGCCAACTGCAATCGATGCACCCCGGCGCCAACTGGGCGACCGGTGCGTTTGAAATAACAATAAAGAAAGGAAGCAAGAGAGAGAGAGAGAGTGGGAACAGCGTGTGAGAGCGCGACAAAGTGTTTTCGCGAATTTTCAATTTTGGTAAAGGCACGCGCGTGCTTCTATCTCGTTTCTTTCTTCGTTTTTCGGGGCTACATGTATGTGTGTATGTGATTCCCTGCTCTCTGTTTCGCTCGCACGCGCGCGGTGGCTTCGTATTTATCCGTATCCGGGGCTCCTTTCGAGGGGGGCGGACACGACGAGTTGATTTAATCTGTTTTGGAAAAGCTCCTAGTGTAATGAAATAGCGGGGAACAGCAGTGGTGGGCAGTTTTTTAAATTTGTCCGAGCGCGCAGATCCGTAGTGACGTGAACGTGCATGTAGTATATGTATAGGGAGAGACGTGGAATTCGCGTTTAATTATCAAATTATGGGATAGGTAGTGCCCGACTTTTTTATCGGTTCAAATGTGCGCGCCGTTCGACGATGGGCCGGAAAATAAGATATATTTTGACGTGGGGAATTATTAAAATTTTCAGGCGGTGGAGAGGGAGAGAAAACGGATATAAGTATATACTTTCGTCGCGGTTTTCGCTTTATGTGAATCAATTTAATTAAATCTGTTTTGGAAACGTTCCTAATTGTCTCGACGAAATCATGAGAGTGCTCATAATTTTAATATTCCTTCCCCACATTATTTTAAATTTCAGCTGGTCTTTTTTCAGCTATTTAATTTGCCAGTAATAGATATATACTTTTAACATACGATATAAAACTGAATTTTAAATTGCCATAAGGTACTATAATTTTAGAAATTTTTGAATTAATTGTATTCTTAAAATAATATATAAATACTTTATATGTGATTAATTTCAGACAGTAGTTTTGAGGATACTGAAATATGGATGAACTTTTATATAAAATTATTCGAATTTAAGAGTCTTCATCATCACAAGACACATCCTAATTTTATATACTAAATTAAGAATAAAGGAAATTTTCATGAAAATGTTGTATTATATATTAAATACATTTATAGCCAGAAGACACTTTTAGACATTCTACGCGTTTTTTATAACAATTTCAAAACTTATTTTCTCTCAAATAAACGGAAATATTATCTTGAAAATTACAATAACCTACTTGCAGTCTAAATAGCTCACTCGCTGCATTATGATTAAAATTGAAACAATTTCAAATTTATAGTTTTCATAATTCTATACTATTTATTTTATGTATTACAAAAGATGAAAATTATGACGTTCGATAGAAATTCAAAAGCACATGAAACTTACCATTAAAAAATCACAGTTAAAAAATGAATTAAAAAATTAAACCTACCATCATCCCCTATCCATTTTTTCCATTTCTCTACTCAACCGCCCTTCGCGACTCAAAAATATAAATCACAGCTCGTCTGCCATCTTCCTGCATTTTTTCACCATTAAAATTCTCGCTCGCGCGCTGCACAAGAATCCGGTCTGCACGGCCGACATCCACGGCGAGCGGGTTTAGGGCACCGCAGGCGCGCGCTTCATTTCTCTCGCGACGTTATCCGCGAAAACAAATGGACTTTTAAATTGCTCCACACCGGCGCGCCGCTGCTGCCGCGACTCGTGACGTCGCTCTCCACCTGTAGTCGCGGCTTGTAAATGGCCGACGGTTGTACCGATAACGCGGATGACTGTAAGGCCGCGGGAGGAAGAAGAAGTCGAGAAGTAGCGCGCGAGAAGGTGGAGTATGATGGATCGAGGAGGAAAATTGGAGCCGAGCTGGATGACGGGAAGAAAGTTGATGAAGACTGCTGGAAGGGTAATAATACTTTGAGACTGTTGTTTTCGAAAGATTTTTATATGTTAAAGTAGTAGTTTTTTGTTTATATTAAAAAGAAGATCGTTTTCAATTTTGTTCCGGAAGAGCAATGTACTCACGAAAATATTCAAAAATTTTAAACTCCTCATCAATTGTTAAGTACTTCAGAGCTTCAAATATTGTTCAGCTGTGGCACACGTTTATTTACTCGCGCTTTAAAAATTTCATGGCTGCTTTTGTAAATACCCATTTACCCGCACTCGCGTATTTGCAGGGATTGTCAATAAACCAGATCTACATCGGGTCTCATACACTTACAACCGATTTTACAACAGTATAAAAAATGTATGCTTGAAAAAGGAAAGTTAAACATTTTACCTTTCACTTTCCAAATACACCCGCACAAAAATACGTTAACAGCCTATCAAAAATTAATAAACCAATAAACCATATCACCACAATTTTCCCCATTTATATATATATAAATTTTAAATATTTCCCGACGGTTTTAATTCCCGTCAGAATTCACGGCAATTATTAAAAGTACAGAGATCCCACTTTATTCCTCCGCGTGTCATTCGAGTTATATACGAAAATTTTAGCCTCGCCTCTACCCTTTTCTGTCCCTTTATCTACCAGAACCGGATATTCCTGACTATACACGCGCTGCTCGCGTTCGCGCGCAGTGCGCCGCCGACGGGAAAGAAACAGAAGGAAAAGAGAGAAAGCTGCTGCGAGAGAGTGAGAGAGCGAGCCGGACTCATTCAAGGGTCTCTTTGTCCTGCTGTAATTACGTTTCGCGCGAGCTTAATGCTTGACAATTACTCCGGACGCTCGCCGTTAATTTCTGCTGGGAATAAAAGGAGCCGGACGCCCGTCCGATACTATATATACGCGTGCGCGAGGCCTTTGCAATTTTGGTATACGCAAGAGAGACGACGACAGCTTACGCTCTTATAAACGAGATTTGGCACGCGGGGGGAAGGCGAAAAAATCATCGTTTCCCGCAGAAGCGAGCGTCAAAGCTGCGCGCTGCTGTTCATGGAGGTTCTATTAAGTTTGTGATGACTTTCAGAGGTGAGAGAGAAGGTGGTAGAGAAGTTGGCAAGTGCTTAAGGTCGAGCAAAGTTTTTTAATTACACGCGGATGCGGTGAGATTTTGGAGTTGAAGGAACGTATTGTTTGGCTGTGGTGACTTTCGAAATAATTTAATTTCGTTATTACCGCGCGGAAATACCTTTAGAGCGAATTTTTTAATACTTTGTATGATAATATTCTCTAATTAAAATCTTACGTGTTTTGGAAATGCTAATCCGATCCTGTATTAGATTTTTGACCTCTGTAGATTCGTAAAAGCTTTTTTTTTCGTTCAAAAAGAAAAAGGATATATACTGCTGTTTTACTGTGTAACTGTAAATGTAACGAACTAACTACAAAAACAACATTATTTCCTCAAGGAACTGCAAAATGCTTATAAAAATCTACATTTTTAAGACATCAAAGTTTATAGTATGAAATGAGCATTTTCAGCAGATTTTATCGGCACGTAAAACTTAGTCATCGTGATAATTTAACATACAGTTCCTCAATTGATATTCTCAGTTCCTCATAGACATAGCTTTAGAACGTGGTTAAAAAGAAAATGAATATAGCTAGAAGTATCTTATAATACGTCGAATTTGATGAACCAAACCAATTATTGCCTATAATAATTAAACACAATCACTACACCCCCGTTACTACACCCGATATCTTCGCTACTTACACCCGCACACCACCAGCATCGTGCGGTCACGACGACGCATCAGTCGCCTTTTAGTGACCCCTTTATCGGCTCATATGCGGGTGTGGACGCCATACTTTTACAGCCCACTATATATAGGGCCCTGGACGGCGCACGCGGGGGACTTACCCCACGCGATATATTCCTCGCGCGCCCGCGAACGCACGCCCTTTTACGAGCGTCATTCGTCCAAAGTGCGTTTCTCGATATATAAGCCGCTCTAAAGCCATGCCTCGGGGCTTATGGATTTACGAGAGCGAAGATTCGCGCGTGTGGAAGGTGCGGGGCGAACGCAGGAGGTAGGTATAGTGATGATGGAAGGTGGCGAGGTTGGTGTTTGATTTGTCGATGGGGAATCAGGGCTGTACATTTTAATTGGGTGAGTGTAACATTGTGCGGTTGGTCGGTGAATTTGCAGAAATTTTACTGTGACGAATACACTGAGGTTGTTGGTGCTGGGAATGTTATCTGAAAAGAGAAGAGTTATTATATACTTTCATTATAATTTTATCGTCAAATTAATTATTCTTAATCAGTCTTTATTATATCTCCTCATAGTAAGATATAAAACTGAAATGATTAATAATTGTAAAACATATGAGGTTAATAAGATGGACCTGTACGATTACGAATTCGAGTTTATACTGTATAAGATAAGAAAATTTATGAGTACTAGTATGTGTGCATCTGAATATGGGAATTGCAATAAAGTGAACTTTGATTTGAGATGATTTCAGATTATTGTTAGAGCACTCAACGACACAGACGTTATTCTTGAACGTAATTGACCAATTATCCATAGGAGAGGTTAAAACTTTCTCTTCTATCTAATTATCTCTATTACGCATAAATCTTATCCCGAGGCATGAAAATAGTATTAAGTCTTTAAATACATAATAACTATTACACTAATTTATTTCGAACACGTTTATATACTATATGAAAAGCGTTATGTAACTTATTACTAATATGCATATAATGTTATTTTGACTATTTAAAATTATAAACCACTATTTTTCATGTGCTTTAGCATATTTACTTCAAACCACATTCGCGGCGTGAACCTGTTCTGTAAACAACCGATAGTTTTGTCTAGGGGAAATTTTTAAAGCGTCGAGAAACTTAAAATAAACACGATACAATTTTCATCTCACTTGAAAATCGCATCGCTCAACGTATAGATATATATTTTTTCTCTCTAACTTCACCGATAAACCTCGAGAGAACATTGAAAACTCTCGTTTATCCGACGATAATTTTAATCAGCAGTGTGTATTCAACAAGCGGCGGCAGAAAGAGAAAAAAGATGAATTAACAACAAGAGCGCACTTGAAGAACGACTCGGACGACTTTCGTGAACTTGACGTAGCGAGATAAAAGATAGCGGTGGCCGGGAAGGCGTGAGTTTGAAGGAAAACACTGATGCACTCTGCCTTCTAAATAATATCAATATAACCGCGCTGACTACCGCGTGAGTGCAGCCGCCTCTCATCGTAGTTTGCATATTTTTTTGTACTTCCATGAACTTTTTACAATGTTACATTTATCGTATTTGATTCATTGGTAGTTCCATGTCTTTACGTTACATGGTATCTTACTGCATGCTAATATGTGTAAAATATGAGGAAAATGTTTTTAATTTCATAACCGTAAACCTGCCAATATTTCAGTTCGATCATTCGTTTGGAAATTTGGTATAATAATGTTTTGATTACTAAACCATAAATATTATTATAATTATAATACAGTTGGACACGCTAATTTTTTTTGCTAGTTCCTTTAAATATAACGCTCTTATCAGAACTAAGGGTGGTTCGAGTAGTTCGAAGATTTCTGCCTATTTTTTTTTTATAAAACTTGATTAAAATTATATAAATGATAAAATTATGTATTAAAATCACCCACGTTTTATAACCAGTACATTGATTTAGTGAACTAATAAGGTTTGAAGGCTCCGAAAACATTTATTAACTTCATGCAAACAATGAAGTCCATGCGCTCAAAAATTGGATTTTTTTTCGAGTTTTTACTAGAAAAAAAAACTCGTAAAATACATAAGTCAAAAATTATTGTTAAAAACTTTAAAATGAAATGAAAATTGTTATATTAGTTTTATATATGTCCAAACATTGCAATTTTATGTGCTTAAGAAAATTTTTTCACCTACATGCCAATTTTTAATGCAAAAAAGAAGAAATGAAAAAATTTCGAACTATTCGGTTACATCCTTAAATTCAGAACATTCTATAATGATGAATCTTCTAAACTTCAGAAACATAAATTTTGGAAGAACCTAAGTCTCATCACCTGACACAGATCTACCAGATAAATGATATACCTCTGCAACTGATACCTTTCACAATAGACCCAAGAAAGAGAACGCACACGTAACATGGGTTTCCCTGTTACAAAATACAAATCAGCATCAATCAATCAATCTCCTGCAAAACCATGCACCATGATTAACCGCCAATAAACTGTCCCACATTTGCATGTAGCTAAAGAAGTCCATACCCAACAAAACACAAACAGGAAAAGTCTTTTTCCGATCCCGGCTAACTTATGATAGAGCCCATAAAATGTTTTTCCAACTCGCACTCAACATGTCATCTCCAGCTCACAGCCGAAAAAAAAAGAAGTTCGCCAACAACCGGCAAGGACGCCGATCGTCATCGCGCAACGACCGGCGAAAAGTCGATCGCTCCTCCTACTCCCGCGTGTTTACTTTAGCTGGCGCTCTGCTGCTGCTATACCTCCTCTCTCGTGCGAATGCCTCGCGGGAGAGTCTCGGCGACGGGTCACGGCAGCGGCGATCGGCAGTATAGCAGCAGCAGCAGCAACAGCAGCGACAGCAAGTGTTTCCCCAGTCGCGCAGTCGTGCGTGGAATGGACACATGTGGGACCCCGTCGCAGGAGGTATATATAAATATACATATATATCTTGTACCTGAGGAAGCCTCGTTTTTTTGTGGAATCGGTTCGGTCAGTGGTGTGGATCACTTGTGTGTGGGTGTATAGAGAGCAAGTGCTGTGGTGGGGTGTGCATGGGACCGGCTTTGTTCTCCGAGGTGCGGAGATAAGTGAGATGGTTGCGACACGTCGTATTGTACGAGGAAGCCGAAGATGATATTGATCCCTGTTGTGGTTACCAGGAGTTTTATGTTACAGTGGTTGTGGGGATTTAATTGAGATTGAATTTTGTCTAGGGAGGTTTTTTTTAGTAAGAGGTTGCTGATTGGCTTGGTAATGAAATGCATGTAATATAATTTGCAACATAACTTTTCAACGATTGTAATGTTTGAAATGGAAGAATTGCAAGTTCAATTAATGTTTATAACTGCCGATTGATTATTCTTGAAAAACAACGAATTTTTAAGACATTGTTGAAATATTATAACAAGAATTTACTGATTATAAATATTATAGTATCGTCCATGTCTATAATTAAAGATTTTTTTTATGTTCTCAATAAAATTAAACATATTTTTATCATAAAGCAGTATTAGCTCGTAGATTAATAATATTTATAATTGATTCATTTTATCGATAAAGAATTTACAGTTACATATATTTTCTTTCAATTTCATTGATTAAATTAATTTCTTGTAAATCAAGTTTTACATCATTTTCTACTCAATTCTAATATTTTTTCTGCCATTGTTAATTTTAAATTGACAGTAATAATACAGAAGTCATAGTACTTTTCATATTACATCAATAGATTAGACCACGGTAAAGCACTTTTCTTTGACTTATTTTGTCAAAGAGGAAGTCGTAATTTTTATGACGGATCAATGAGCCGAGTTCCAATGCTGTGACATCATCTTATTACGATGTTACAGCTACTGAAAGTTTGTAGATTTTGACATGCCGAGAAAACTCGATTTTCTTTTTTCAATTAAAAAGAACTTTATTCTATCATTACGCGTACATTTAATAAATTAAACTTTAGAGAATAAAATGCATTTTACAAACAATACTATGATATTTCACTACTGACAATTCTATTTAAAAACTTCTAACTTATACAGTCACATGCATTTAAACAGAAAAATTTCGAGCTCTCCCACACTTTTTTCGAAGACAACCAATTACCATGTGCAATTGATCTCAGCTGACGCGTCAAAAACGCACACGCGAGGAATTATCTCTGAAAACAGTCGTTACGAAATCCATCATATAGGCCACTTTTTTTTCTACGACGACAGAGATAATCAAATTCGACATATAAATAAACTTTTTTCTCGTTTCTTTTTGCTTCATCATCGGCGTAACGCACGCGCGGAAAGCACAACTGCAAGTAGACGCAACAGCGTTCCGCGCACGCACATTTTTCCACGTAGGCACTATAGCGCGCACGCGCGGATATTTTTAGCGGAGTCGCAAGTACTTTGACATGTCGTGGAATCTAATCTCGCGCGTCTTGAGCGCGGAGATTGGCGCTTCCGTATAATAGCTAACGTCAAATGGTTCTACTCTATTGTGCGAATGCTATATGCGAATTCAATTAACGCGTCGCGCTAACGTTTAGTTCAAATTTACGCGCCTATTGCGAAATTTTCCATGAGTTGGTGGTTTTGAATGACAAGAAGATATCGGGAGATGCGGTCCTAACACTTTCATTCTCAATGGATTCCTGGAAAATCATTTAGATAATCCACTATATACATCATAGAAGTGTCTGAAATCAATTGAAATTAACTTATAATAATACAGGAAGACACTCAGATTGACCAAGTGAGATGAAAATTGTACGCAATAAGATTGTAGATCCCCATAAGAAGTTCGAAACCATTAAGAATGTACAAATTACGTCTATTCATGCATGACGAGTTTCCTTCCTTAACACTTTTCACGTTGCATAACGGAGAATGTAACAGATTTATATTTACTCCGTAATCTTTCTCAATGTTACCCGCAGCGGCCGCACATCAATACACATTTCCGCGATTCCAGCTGCTATCCTCCTATCTCGATTTTGCAATTAAAACAGATGGTTTCCGTACATGTTACCAAGCCTCCATAACGTCGCATCTTTTCGCAAATACGACTCTTCTCAGTATTATCTCGTTACACACACTTTTTACATAACGCGCATCACGCATCTCTCACCGTATACGAGTCACGACACATTCGACCTGAAATACATTTCGGAAAACGAGGCTCATGCGTAAGGCCGCGAAATCTTTAAACCGTATTGTAAACACACGCACGCAGGCTGCTTTTATTATAGCCAAAGAGAGAGAGACGCCTGGCGCGACACAACAGCTCGCGAGCTGTGTTACGTAGGTGAAAGTTACGCGCATTTTCGTAGGAAAAAACGTGCGCGCGAGAGCACCGGAGACCGAGAGCCGGCTTGTTGTGTATTAAAAATACATAAAAACAAAAAGACTTTACGATCGAAGGAGACGAAGAAGAAGAAGAGAAGAAGAAAAAAAAATTAAAGAACGCACAGTCTGACCCAAATAGGTGACACCTCTGCGTGCCTCGGCGATATTATGCAATTTTCCCGGTCGACGTAATAGGTCGGAATTACGTATAACGCGTGAGTCTGGACGACGGTGCGTATAGCGGACGCGTGTGGCAAGATGGCCCGCGGTCGCACCGCGGTGTAGGTGCGCGCGCCTGCGTACGTCGATCGTATTTCACCTGGATGTTGAGGTTCCTTTTTTTTTTTATTGGTTGCAACATTTTTCCTATGGTTTCGAGGAAAATCGGCTGTGTGCATGCGATCGCGACGAGGTGCAATTAGATAATGGCGAGTGTCGCGCGCGAACCAGTTTTTCTATAGTCAAGGGATAGTAGAATGAAGTTTTAATTTGGAGCAAGCGATTTATTTTTAATTGGTTGCTCTTCGGGATAAACCTTATAATGAGGTACTGTGTAAACGGGAAGTCAATATTATATCTGAATTGAGTGCTATATGTATGAATCTATTACACCTGTGAGAGAGAGAAATTTGAAAAATAAGCATGCATTTCCATAATTATACGTATTTTCAAATATGGGAATATTGCAGGAAACGTTCAGTGATCGCGCTGGAATATTTGTACATCCGAAAATTTTGAATATTTATACGATTCGAATGTCAAAGGATGCCGAATATGATATAAATAATGCCTGTATTTGCCAACTAATGAGCGATTTATCTCGTAATATTTTATTATAGTTGTGTTTAAACTGAAACAACATAATAATTAACATTTTTTTTAATTATTCATCATAATCGAAAACTTGCATAATGCATACTTGACAACAATATCACCACACCTAACCGGAATTTTCTTCATCTCTTTTAAGAAAGCCCAGAGGACCGGCTGACCTCAGTATCGCCGGTCCCTCCGCCCCAGGACAACCCACCCACCGACGAAGATGCCGCTCACCGATGCAGCTGTATCGCCGATCGCCTCGGCAACGCCTCCACATCCTCACCCGCCTCAACATCCACATCAACAACAGATAGCACCGCAACCGCAGCGGAAGCGCCAAACTACGGCAGCTGGTCGTGCGAAGACGACCCGCCGCCTTACGCCTCTCTGATAAACAACGAGCACCACAAGGTACCCTGGTCCTACGTCTACCCAGGCGTTCCGTACGAAGACAGCGGGGGAACGAGCAGCGGTACCGATAACAGGACGATCGCCAGGCCGTTGGTAGCGATACCCCTCACGAGCTATGGAATTTTCAAAATCGAACCGCCCAGGTACACTGCCGTGGCTAACCCCGTGGTCCAGCTGCAGCACCATCCGAGGCTCGAAGCTGAAGTCGGACCACCCGCCAAGTCGTCTTCTGGTACTGCCCGAAGTGAGTTTGTTATTGCTTTTTTCTCTCTTTATTAAGATTGCAGGGTGTTTGTGTGTGTGATTAGTTGCGATGATTTATTATCGACAATATTTTGTCTCGGGCTATCGTCGTAACTTTCCATGTGGAGATGAATATATAATGAGAAATAAAGCTGAATCACGCGATAAATAACATATTTTATATGGTCTTAATAAACAAGATAGAACTGTGATTCAACGATAATAACAGCATGGGTTAACTTTTTTGCTAAATATACGCGCTCGAGATGATTTTTGTAGAACACAAAGAGTCATCGTTTCTTCAGCTGTATTACAAACAGTTTTTACTACCGTAATACGTACAAGCAAGGCAATCATTCATAACTGATACTTAACATTCATCTTTTGATTTGCAAGGAAAAACGTCGGGAGGAAATGTTCACACGTGTGTATGTATTACTTTTTTCGCGAGCAAAAAGCTACATGTTAGAACAAGATAATTGAAACATCAATTTGGTCGCGGTCAAAACAGCTATTATACGCCCGCGACTGAAAACATAATATTCTGAATGGCTCAAGAATGGTGAACACGTTTTTTTTTTCTCGTAGAAATAAATTGTTTCGGCAAGGCCGGTTAATGCTCCTTTCATGACCTTACGTTGAAATTCTTCACAATAGATTTACATTTAAATCGAAAGAGTCACGCAGTTCGTGCACGAGGACTTGCTACATTAAACATTGTCAAAATTTGTCGTAAATCACGGTGTATAAATTTAAATATATGCGTAAACAAATCTCTACTCTCTTTAACAATTCAATAATAGTAGACCAGGTTTCTTTTTTTTTTTTTTTTTTTTTTGTATAATTTACGAAACAGTTTTATTCTAGTATTGTACAAAAAAAAAATCTCAAAAGATCCAATTAAACCTATATTATATTATATTTTCGGAATCACTCGAAAACTACCTTACATAAACACGCTCGTTGCTGGGTTTTGTTTTTTTCTAGAATACGGTGCAATCCTGATCGCGGCGACTGTCATCATTTTCCTCATGGCTCTGTCGCTGATGGTGCGCTTCGTCACCGAGAAGAGCCTCTGGAGGGGATAGCCGCTGTAAACAGTTACCGTCTCTCTGCTGTGATTTACGCGCGGCGGTGTCCCGCGTGCATATAAGCATAATATAACCGGGATACTTTTACTTTTAAGGAGTCTCCGCGTGTGCTAAGTATATCAAAACATATAACTGCACATTCGCGGTGACTTTGTCGCGTGATATGGAAACGATAATTAAGCGTTGTTTATTGGTCGCAACGTTAAATGTTTTTTGTACACGATGAAAGGATATTTCATTGTAGTCTCTCTAGTGTAGTTTATTAAATGTTAGGATGTATATGCTATATAAGTAAAAAATCAAGTTTTTTTATTATTATTAGATATTCTAAAACTAAGGAATTGTACACCCATCACCGACAATTGCGCAAACTTTTTTTCATCTGTAAATACGCTACAGAACAGAGCCAAATATATATAATTATGATTTTTACCGCACGCGCGCATACATACAAACCTATGTGCAATTGTGTCAGGCTAATCGGCAACGCGCGCGCGCGCCTACTCTTAAATCTTTTCGACATATCTTATTATGGCATCGTCCCTATTGCATAGCTTAATTGTACGTACTTTTCTACGCAAACCACGTGTGCGTGCAACGGCGCGCGTACGAAGCAACTACGTATGATGTGTATACACTGCAAGAGCTGTACTTAATGCGCGCGCGCGCACAACAACTCGTCACACTATTAAATCCGCACTATTTATACCATACACAGGTGTACTTTCTTTCATTCAGTTACCCTCTCATTTACCCATCCTCGCTAGCGCGCGAAAAGCCAACCGACCAAGAAGTCGTCGCACCTCGTTAATTAAATCCGACCCTCGTCCGCGTGCAAAAACAATAATTAACGTACATCACGAGGCAATTAAATATAATCCGAGAGCCGGCGAAACTTACGAAATTATCCAAACGAAAGAGAAAAGAGAACGGAAAAGATAGAGGCACAGGCTGATCAAACTATAACAAAGAACCATCGTGCGGGGAGGAAGAAAAACGAAACGTCGAACGAGCGCGCGTCTGGATGAAGTAATTTTCGAAACTTAATTAGTAGACTCTCGTTCGGGCCAGTGTTAGTCGTCGAACGTGTATATCGGCAGGTTGTCAACTGCACTGCGAAACTTTGCGCGTCCCGGTCTGTTTCTTGTTACTTATCCACCGAACGTCTGAGGCGAACGAAGAGCGGCCGAATCGCAGAGGTAAGTGGGACTGAAAGAGAAATGGAACGATGATGGAAGTGATGTCTTGGGTCGCATTGTCACCTTGTTATAGTGCATATGCATGTATTATTAAGCGAGGTGTGGGTAATTTGGTTGACCTTAGAGGACAGTG